>JARVLU010001462.1:7798232-7812495 GCA_031762415.1 Simpsonichthys santanae
CTACCATAGTGCATTAACCTTTAACTCAAAATAAAATACAGACTTCAGTTTTTTTCAACATATTGATTCATATTTAGTAAAAACAAAAACAAAAAATTGATTTTGGGATTTTTAGAATCGATTCTGAATCACCAGGACTAAGAATCTAGATTATTTTTAAAAAAATCGATTATTTTTTCCTGCACCCCTACTTGTAACCAACAAACCCAGAAGAAAAACAGTGCCTTGTTGTTTTTATCTTCTGGAAGGGGTCCGTTTATCCGTATTTAACTTTTTAAATGTGATGTAAAATAGAGCTGTAGTCTGTATCTATAATCCGTAGCTTCAGTCAGCTCCTCAAGTTTTTGTAAGTCTTGTTCAGACACGTTCAACTAAGACTTTTGTGATTTGGCATTTAAAAAAAAAAAAAAAAATAGATGGATTCTTAAACTGCATATCCACATAAAAATACCTGTCAACTGGCAATAAACGAGTTGAATTTGTGCTAAATTTAATGACTAAACACTTTGTTAATAAGTTCTGGGTATAAGGTTTAGGTTTTTTTGCATTTCTTGGAGGTTTTCTGTTCATCTCAGCAAATCCACTGCAGTGAATTTGTCGACTTGGTGGAAAAACCATGTTGAACTTCGACTGTTCGCTGAACCATGTTCTTATGATGAGGAGAACCTCGTGGTGCGGGCTCATTCAAATCAAACCCAATTAGACTGATTCACAATGGAAGACACTTTCCTTTTCTCTTCGGCTTCAATTAAATATTTTAAAGGCACGCACAAAAAAAAGCAAATTCAAAAGGTAAATGTGATGTTGTTGCAGAGAAATGTAGAATGAATCAAAGACGTGACAATTTAAAACCTTATTTTAACGTGTTTTCCTGTTTATTGTGAACCCCGCAGCCTTTCATAAGACCCGAGACCAAATTCTGGCCGACCATCTCGAGGATTGACGACATCTACGGCGACCAGAACCTTGTGTGCACCTGCCCACCCATGGAGGTCTACGAGTCCCCGTACGAGGAGAAGCGGGCCTCCTCGTAGACTCTGTAGCTCCGCCCCAACGTCCAACCTGCGCTCAAAGCACTAAAACCTCCCAGACGTTTGACGCCGGTGAACTCAGTGTAAATATGAAAATCAGCCGGATCCTTTATTAAAGGAAGTTGGACGGTTAGCTTCGTATTAATTGTGGTTAATTATCAGCTCTAAACAGCATCCTGTTCTTGTCTGGGGGGGTGGACATTGGGATTGAGCTGAGGGGGCAGGTCAATGTGAACTATTCAAACGGTGTAACCGTTTGCTTTGTGTGCTGCAAAAATTTTTTTTTTCTGGAAACCCTGTTCAGTTTTGACTCCAAACATTCGTTCTTCTGTAAAATAGCCCCCTTTTCGTCCCTTTTCACCCTCAGATTCCCGACACGTTGGAGTTGTAGTTCTTATAGGCTCTTGTTCATATTCCTCTATTATTTCAAGCTGTTTTTTTTTTTTTTTTTTGGTGAATCGAGAATAGGCCTAATTTTTTTTTAAAGGAATCGTTTTCTAATCGTAATAGTTTTCTATGTTGGAAAATAATGTCTGTATTAAACATGTTTGTCTTAAAGTGTGACGTCGTCCGATGCACTGCAGAGACGCTGAGCTCATAAAGAACGACTCAGACTCAAAGAGCTGCTTACGTTCTTGTCTCCTGTTTGTGGTCTTTGTGACACTTACACAGTTTGAAATTTGAAACTCGTTCTAAACTATAAATTTAAAAAAAGCGTAAACATTTGAGGGGCTAAAAATCACAGAATGGATTGCAGTGTCGAAACTGGCGGGTTAGAAACTAGATAATCTGGGACACGGCATTAAAGACTGAGGCAATCCAGACAATAAATGGGATCAGAGCTGAACTATTACCAAGTGTATGTGTTGGAAATCTTTGTGAACACTTTTGAACTGGTTCTTCTATCCAGCCATAAAAAAAGAAAGTAATCACCTTTAGGCACTTTGCAGTCACACTGATGCAAAAATTACAGTAATGGAATATAAAAGGGGATTAAAAATATTCAAACTCTACCACATATCAACCATCCACTGAAAGTAATTAGAATTTCAATTTCTCTGTACAATCATGTTTTTGCATCTAGTTAAATGTTAACTAGTTAAACTCAATTTTTTAAAAGGTTAAATGTTCAAATAATAAATGATGCCAAACTACACTCTGCTCAGCTGACTGGAACATTAAATCTTGACAAATAAATAAGTTCTTAAAAGGAAATTACCGGTACTTAAAAACCATCACCCTTTAATAAACAGTTTTTCATGAATTGACTGGAGCAAATTTAAGAATATTTGAAAAAGTTCAGGCAGCTTGAATGGATGTAAATCTGCTTTAGGTCAGACTTTTTTAGGTTTTAGACAGTTTTTATGTTTCTACAAGAATTTAAAATGCACATTTTCCCCCATATTTTGAAATGTCTTGAGCAGGACTTCAGTGATTCTGAGTGATTTATAAACGTGCATAAATTTAGACGCGCTCATTTTCCTTTTAAGATTGTTTGTGCACTACAAATGTGCACCCTGCTGAGCTGGTCACATAGCTGCACTTTAAACTTGTTGCGCAGCACATACATGTGGTGTCAGGTTGACGCTGCGCAGCACCCCCTGAGGAGCCGCAGGACGTTTAGGAAGCTCAGAGAAAACAAAAAGTCGTCGAAACGTTTCAAACCAGTGCCGATTTTATTTGCTAAAAAGATTCACAGCTACAAACAGGTGAAAACATTTCATATACTGAGACATTATGGATTAAGTATTAAGCTTTGTTAATATTTCACTGTAAAAGCAAAAAACGAAGTAGATAAATTTTTTTGTGTACAAAAAATATAGATCTCAAGTATCTGCAGATTTTAGTTTTTTTTGCACAAATCAGTTTTTAAATTCCTCGGAAAACTTGTTTGACAAAGATATTTAATAGAACCATAAACAGTGTGACCAACAAAAGTCCTATAGATTTAGGACAAAGATAATCTTCACAAATTCAGTTTACTAATTTGGTTTAATTCTGAAATGTTTTGATTGTTCCTGATCAAGAAACCGGTTTTTAATCAATAAGATTCAAACCAAATGCACCACAATTTTGTTCACATTCAGAAGAAACGTCTGATTTATTCTATAATCTAATCACAAGGTCAAAAACCAACAACTTTAAAATGTAATTTACTTTATTTGATTTTCAACATATTGATGGTAGAAGTGGGACTTAAGCACAAGTGAATAAACGATGGAAATAAACTGGTCAGGTTCTGGTTTCTGTTAAGATTCTTTTTGGGAACGTGTTCTCCAGTTTGTCAGTTCTGGAAATGAAAGTGAAATTGGGCCTTTTTCATAAATATCCTGAGAGAAATATTTTAAAATCTTCTAAATAAAATATATTAAATAATTTCATATTAATATATATTAATTAAAATAAAATCCTCTAAATACTAATTGTGTTTGAATAGTTTGCTATTTGACTTTCAAAATGACACAAACGGAAAAATCTTTGTAGCATTTAAAAAAGTTTTTTTTCTTTATTTGCAGTTGGGCTGAAACCTTAATTGTAGCTCAAAAAAACCTTTCAGGCAAAAAAAAAAAAAAAGTTTGGGGGTGGGGGTGGGGGGTTACGTTTCCAGTAAATAAACTTTCGTCATACATTCACAAGTTCTTTTGGACACTTACTGGTCAGCCGTCCATAAAACCACAGACGGATGTGAACGAGGTTTTGGCACGACAGCAACGTGTTTATTATATTTTATATTTCCTAACGTATTTTGTGTAACTGCAAAGCTGCTACAATTGTTTGTAAATAGGTTTTTAAATACATTTTAACATCTGAGGTAGAAAAATGTATGAGTATTAAACGTTTGATGGTGAAGTGAGTCGGAGCCATCCGTTCCTCCAGTCCAGGGTCTGTATCTCCACAAGTCATCAGGAGGTAGATTAGATACATTTTATAAAATAAAACAAGCTTGATGTATGACTCACCAACCTAAAGTCCAAATGTCAATCAGAAGAACCAATGCACTGATTTTAACAACTGACTGCACGACTTTGGAAGATTTATTCATCATGTCTTATCGAAGAAACTCATTGTCTAAACTTAAATATTTTATAATCGATAATTGCTAAATCTACTTTGATCTTATTCCAACCTGTTATGGTTGGTATCAGGCGGCAACATGGTGGAGCAGTGGTTCATCTCTCTCCAGGGCCTTTCTGGTGGAGTTTGCATGCTCTCTCCATGGGTTTTCTCCCACAGACCAAAAACATGCACAGTAGGTTCTGAATTATCACTAGATGTGGGTGAATGTGAATAGTTTGTCTCTTATGTCCCCGTGATGGACTGGAGACCTGTCCAGGGCGTCCCCCGCCTCTCACAGAGAATGCTGGAGAGACACCAGCTCCCCATGACTCGAACAGAAGCAGGTAAAGGAAATGGATGTTTGGTTTCTTGATTGATTTTAATGTTATGTATATGCTGCGCAATGATACTATGTGAGATTGTAAGTTTTTCATTCATTTCCCATTAGAAATTTTAAAAGGGGGAAACTGTGATGAGGTTTAAACCACACTTGTACAGATGTTTAGAAGTTCACACACTCAGACTCTTTAACATATGCACTTAGTGATGGCAGCTCGCTCTGCCAGTTCAAACGAGGTCAAATCATCCTGCTGCTGGCACTGACGCCAAACCAGAGACGAATCGTAAACAGTCAGTCGGGCAACGTAATCTCGAGGAGAGGTTCTTGCGTTACTGTGTCTCCTTTGACTTTTCCCGTCTGCTGACCTTCAGCCTCCGTAGACTTCTTCCTCTGAACCAGGCGGTCAACCAGGACGACGAACACCGCTGAGGAGATGAAGCAGAAGCCAGAGAGGTAGAAGGCGGCGCCGTAGTCGTTCGTTTGGTCCACCAACCAGCCTGGGAAGAAAACGAGGAATGTTGCACACTGTGCCAGCAACTCTTCATGCAACTGCTAACAAACCTGCCTGTGATGCAGAATAAAATAAACTTTGGGGCTGAAAGCTGCCACTTGATCAGTAATCTGCGTTCAATAATTCACCGTCTCTCCTTGTTATCTGGTGCAGAATAAAAATGTATTTTCCATGACGTCACAGTTCAATCTTTATCTTTTAATACATGAAGCATCATCATTTTATTTTATTGGAGTAAAACTGATACTGATTTTAAAAAAAATCGTGGACTGTGAGGTCAGGACGCTTCGCTGTGGAAGTTCAACTTAGGAGAAAGACTAAACCGGTGTTTTCTTTCTGGTTTTATGCCACAATAGTTAGAACGTGTTTTGTCACATTAAACACCCCCCTTTATTAAAACGTAAATATAACTGCCGGGTCTGTAGGTCAAATGATGCAGTGACAGAGCGCTAAAGTTAAAATGTCCAGGAAGTCTTAAAGTCAACCAGTGAGCTGCTACAATGACCCAAAATCATATAAAGTACATTGTTTAAAAACTAGATCTTTATAGTCTAAATAACTAAATCAAAGTTAAAATTTGACCCAAATATATAAAAAAAAATATGTATGCAAAAATAAAAGATGATTTTTAAAAATGGCTAAGTGGGTGCAAACACTGATTTAATGAGCTGAAATTATTATTATTATTTTTTTATTTCAAAATTGAAAGAAAATCCTAAGAAAATTTGTGAGAAAATCCTAAAAATGAGACTCAGACAAGTCTTTGGAGATAATCCTGTAATTCTGACTGGAGGAGGTCTGTCTGATGTGTTGCTTTAGGACTGTTTAACAAAAACAGACATTTAGTCATGTGTGCATTTTTACTTACAGAGACGAAAACAAACATTTCTTATTTTCTATTTTACCACTGCAGGTTTAAGTTTCACATTTCATACAACGGGACTTCTTCGTCATTGCTCACATGTATTTAATCATAAAACATGTATTAATCCTGCTGCCCTTGGATCAAAACATCATATGGGGCCTCAGTTTTAAAACTCGGGCCTTATGGGTGATTTGGCAGCAACAAACTGATAAAGAGTAAAATGCTGGAGTTTGAACCATGTGTGTATAAAAAAAAAACACATTTATTAAAGAACTGTAGTACAAGTTGTGCATAAACAATGTTTTAGTTATAGGCATTTGAGCTTGAAATATTTTCAGCTTTTTCACAATTGGAGCGATGCAAACTTTAAGAGACACATATTGAAGCCCGTTGGGAATTATGATAATTGTTCAATTGTTGCTATTATTCCAAGCAAGGCCCATCCCCTCAGGTTGCTATTTGACATGCACAACAAAATCAATAATTATTATTGAGAAACTACCAAATTAATATTTATCATTTTAAAATCCCATTAAAGCACTAAAGCTCTATTATAAGTTGTTCATGATACTCACTTTTATCATCTTTGTTTAGCAAATAAACACGTTAGCATTTTCCCAAAAGCAGGGATCAGTTCAAACCACAGTTTGGTTACTTTAACTATTTGGTCGTGAACAGAAAGGCTGAACAAATATATATTTTTTAATTTTCCTTTGTAACAAATGTTCTCTTGTTGCGATTTATCAAAGAAACATTTCTTTTGTCAATATTCATGGCAGCACACAAACAATTTTTGTTCAAGATGAACTGAATACGATAAAGACTTAATAATTCCACTGTGAACGGAAAAATATGCAGTTGATCTCTAAGAGAACTTGAGGCTTTTGATGTTCTACAGGCTTCAGCTCATAATCCTCACACACAGTCATGTGGACTTGATGTCAGTGTGCATTTATCAGCTACAAGAACGTTGGAGACCAGCAGGTCGTGAATGGATTATGGCAGCAGTTTTCAGTATGGATAGGTTAGAGTTTTACAAAAATGACTGTTTCTTTGACCTGAAATCTACACCCATATTTGAAGCACTAATTTGATATTTATTGTCAATATAAATCCATATTTTATTAGATTAGCAAATGCTTAGTTTCTGAATAAATGAAGAATAAATAATAGAGATGTTAAAGCTTTATTCTGACTGTACCTATAGTTGTATTTCAGAGAATGTCAACAAACAGAAGAAAAGTAGCAATGCCAACTGCTTACCTCCAGCAGGAGGACCGATGAAGCCTCCGATGCTCCTGAACAGCATAAAGAGGCCCAGTCCACTGTCAAATCCCTCCAACGTCACGATGTCCACGATAGAAGTGACATGAAGAGCCACCAAGCAACCGAACAGGAAACCATAGAGCAACGAAAAGCCAAGGATGGCCCAGAAGTTGTGGCTGATGGGTAGCAGAAGCAGCACCACCCCGGTCAGGGTGGTGACGATGACAAGCAGCTGCAGGTTCCTCAGAAGCCTCATGTTAGCGAGCCACCCACAGAACAACCTCCCTGCCAGGTCAGCCACTGCCAACACAGACAGGATGAAGGCTGGCCAGTACTTCTCAATCCCCAAACTGGTGGAGAAGGGCACCAGGAACAGAGTGGGGATAAAAAACCCTGCTGCTGCAAAGATCGCAAACAGGATGTAGAGAAGAAGTTCAGGTTGTTTCAGGAGGGAGCACTGAAAGATAACCTTCCTCTTTGGAGGGAGCACAGCAGCATCGTCTTCTGACATTGTCAGGGTTGTCTCTAGAGGTCTCATGAGTGCACCGCACACACACAGGTTCAGCTGAAGGCCGCTGATGATGAGCAAAGCGCCCTGCCATGTGTACATCTCAATGAGCCACTTGAAGAGGGGACTGAACACCATGGAAAAGACGCACTCCCCTGAGCTGGCAAGGGCGTAGGCGATGGGCCGCCACCTCGCAAAGTAGTGATTCACTATGCTCATGGCAGGAACCCACGAGAAGGAAATGCCTGTTCCTGGAAAAACAAAATGGAAACACTTACTCCAAACCATGTAGGTATATTTATCCCATACATGGTTAAAAACATGACCATTTATTTATTCCTTCTGTCAAATGTTGTTCACAAATTTGTGTAAATGTGTGTTAATGAGCACTTCTCCTGCAGAGATAATCCATCCCCCTCACAGGATTGGCATATCAAGATGCTGATTTGACAGCATGATTACTGCACAGGTGTGCCTTAGGCTGACCACAATAAAAGGCCACTCTAAACTGTGTAGTTTTATCACACAGCATGAGGGAACATACATTTGGCATGCTGACTGCACGAATATCCACCAGAGCTGTTGCCCATAAATTGAACGTTCATTACGATAACCATCTCCAAAATATTTTTTTTCTGAGAATTTGGTAGTACATCCAATTGGCCTCTCAACCGCAGGCACATATGACCACACCAGCCCAGGACCTTCACATCCAGCATCCAACAATCAGTTTGCATAACCAAAGAATTTCTGCACAGACTGTCAGAAACTCTCAGGGAAGCTCATGTGCATGCTCATCTGACGCTCCACCTGACTGCAGTTTGTTGTCGTAGCCAACTTTAAGGGGACAAATGCTCACATTAGATGGCGTATGGCATGTTGGCAAGGTGTCTCTATGTTGTGAAGTGAGTGGCCCATGGTGACGGTGGGGATATGATATGGGCAGATGTATGTTATGGACAACGGACACAGGTGCATTATATTTTTTGGACTTTTTAACGAATAGAGATTGTGACAAGAACCTGAGACCCATTGTTGTGCCATTTATACATGACCAGCACCTCATGTTGCAGGACGTCATTTGCACGCTCCTTCAAATCTAGTAACAGCTGTGGCATTGTGCCGTACATTTTACAGTGGTCTTTTATTGTGGCGAACCTAAAGCACACCTGTGCAGTAGTCGTGCTGTCGAATCAGCGTCTTGATCTGCCACACCTGTGAAGTGGATGGATTATCTCGGCAAAGAAGAAGTGCTCACTAACACAGATTTACACTTATCTGTGAACAATATTTGACAGAAAAAGCCTAATGTGTACATTAAAGTCTTCGCTCTTTGAATTGAGCTCATGAAAAATGGGAGCAAAAACAAGTGTTGTGTTTTTATTTTTGTTGTCTGAACTTTCCTGTTCAACGGACTTTGTTTCTGCTGCTGTCGAGTACAGATTACTCAGACGTACATTATCACTGCTCGCCACCGAGGGCCAGGTGGAAGCGTAGGGATTTAGATGGGACATGGTGGGAGGCCCGGTCAGTCTTGGGGTAGGATTCAAGGTCTGGGCGGTTGGACTTTACATGTCTGGACTGAAATGTTGATGTGCTTTATGTTTTTTGCACTGTGATGATTTGGGTTTAGAGCTTTTTGCAGAGTTTTACAGGGCCACAAGAGGAGGATGATGTTGGATCAGACTTTCTGATATGTGTGTTCCTGTTAATACATTTTTTTTCCCAGTGCATGAAAATGCCAAAACTATTGCACATTTGGGTTTTATAAAACCTTTTATCGTATTTCACATAGACCCTAAAACTAATGTACAAATACAATAATTATCATTTATCTGGGATCACTGGGATATGGAGAATTGCATGTATGGTTGTCTGTGTCTCCTGTGGTTCATGGTTTGGAGCGTTGCTGAAATGTAATTTGTAGTTTTTTGAACAGCAGCTGTTTTGTGTGGGGCCTTTTCTTTTGGTCTGGGTTCTTGTCTGCCTCTCACTGACTTCACATTTGGGGGGGGTGGCTGTGGTGGGCTGCTGGCAGCAGCATTGTCCTTTCCCTTTAGTTTTGGATCTCTTTTGCAAGTCGTGCAGATGTGTGGGTGTTGCTCTCTTGGCACACACACATCCCTGCAGGGTTGTGTTGTGGTTTTGAATGTTGGCTGCATTTTGACACCCTTCAATGTTTCTTCATGGATTTTATAGTTAAGGTTATTATTACTGTGAATATTATGATTGCTGTTAAAAATCACGGTTAGACTTATTTTTCTTTTTTTATTCAGGTGCTGTGTTCATCTGCTCATACAAACTCATGTTCGTGCTGCTGTTTGGAGTAATGTTATTCTATGACATTAGTGCTTAGTGTATTTTTAGTTGGTGTTTTTCTTAGTTCACATCTTAGATCTTAGTAATGTTTTTATTTTGCATTTTATTGTTGGATGTAACTGGGACCCTGTGTACATAATTTCGTTTCATCACATGTACCACATGTGTTGCAAATGACAATAAAGATTCTCTGACTCTCTGACTCTGACTCTGACTACCTATTGAGCATGAACTTTCTTGACAGGTATAAGGGTTTTTTTCTTTTCTTTCTGCTACCTTTCATTTTTCATGTTTTGTATGTTATCGTTTATGGGATTGTTTTGTATTGTATTTTAATAATGAACAAATTTTATAAATTAAAAAATAAATAATGATGTGCTTTTTTGATCATGCTAGTAGTGTTGTTGCCCCAGCTGATGTTGTCATTAAGGTGCACACCAAAGTACTTGCAGCTGGAGAGCAATTCCACCGCGGATCCTCCTATGTTCGGGGGAGAGGGGTATAGGTGTGTTTGTTCCGTCTGAAGTCCACGACCATCTCCTTCGTCTTCTTCACATCTTCTTCACATCTTCTTCACATTGATGTGAAGGTTATTCTCTTTGCACCAGCTCTCCAGGTGTTCCACCTCCTGCCTATAGCTGGAATCATCATTGTTTGCGATGCATCCAACCTGTATTGTCTGCAAACTTTGCAACATGACAACCTGGATGGGTAGGTGCATAGTCATATATGAGCAGAGTGGACAGGAGAGGGCTCAGCACACATCCCTGAGGGGAGCCAGTGCTAAGGGTTATGGAGGAGGAGGAGAAGTTGTGGATATTCACAGCTGCTGTACTTTTGTTAAGAAGTCCAGGACCCAGTTACAAATGTTGCACTTAGTCCTAATGTGAGTAGTTTGTCCATCAAGGATGGGGGGGATCATGGTATTGAAGGCAGATGTGAAGTCCACAAAGAGCATACAGATGCAGGAGTCCTTCTTCTCCACGTGGCTGAGAGCAATGTGGAACACATAGGAAATGGCATCTTCTGTTGATTGATTCTCGCAGTATGCATACTAGTGAGGGTACTCGTTGATGTTGATGGTTGTTTTGATGTGGATCATGATCAGTTTTTCAAAGCATTTAGCGATTATTGGGGGTGAGGACTACTGGCCGATAGTCATTCAGACCAGTGACTGTAGAGCTCTTTGGGACTGGGATGATGGTGGCAGTCTTCAGGCAAATGGGAACTGTTGCCAGGGTGAGTGAGGAGTTAAAGATGTTGGCCAGCACCTCGCAGAGCTGATTGGCACAGCCTTTCAGCACCTTTCTGGGATGTTGTCTGGCCAGTTGCTATTAATCCTCCTGAAAGTACTCCTCACTTTGGCTGAGGTCACACTGAGAAACTCCTCTTACGGTGGTGAGATGAGTCTGGTGCTGGGTAGTCTGTACGGGTCTTCAAAGCATGCAAAGAACTTGCTGAGGGCAACAGGCAGTGATGAGTCCCTAGGGATTATTTGTTCAAGGCAGTTGTATTTGTTCATAACTTTATTAGTGGTAAGCCTGAGAGTTACTGGATCCAATCCAGATCCTAGCATAGTTACTGGAAACACCCTGTCGAAATTAGAGAAGTCTCTGAGTTTGTTCCCCTTGCTCTATGGGTGCCCTGATTATCCTTGTACTAGGTGAGGTATCCTGATGAGTTGGATGTTCATTATTTAACAGTTATGAATTGTTCTTAGTTTTAGTCTGTTCTGCAGAAAACGGTTACTCTAATTTATAAATAACTGTGATCTCAAGTGTGCTTTCTCCTCTATGTTTTTGTGTTCCTTTTATCCTTTGCAGTGATTAAATGGTTCTGATTTTTGGTTGTATTTACAGCTCTGGTACTCACACTGATTCACACAGACATGAGAACCAAAAGTTTCTAGTTATTGTCACTTTTTCTATTAATGTGCATTTTATTCAAACTTGCTTTTTAAATACACACAACCTAAATGACTTGTCTAGATGCAATGCCAGTCATGTTTCTAGCCCTCATTTTCAATGACACTGTTTGCAGCCTGGATGAAAAACAACTAGCTGGGAAGGTGGAGTTTGTACTTATTTCACATTAGGACATTTAGCGAATACTCTTCAAATATTATTTTACTGTATATAGCGATAAAGATATTTCCAGATTTTTATATTATTGTTTAATGTATTAAAAAAAACAACAAACAAACAAACTGTACTTTAGAAGTGTTTGTTCCATTTAAAGCAATGATGGCTGTATTGTTATTTTGTCATCAACAACTCTGTTTTAGTGTATCTTTGTTTGATTTTTTTCTGATGTGAGCTTTGTTTACACAGCAGGAAATTAAATTTTAGCATGAGAGAAAGACTTTTAACTGTAGTTTGTACTGGCAATGTATTATTGATTTGTTTTTAAAAAAATATTTAATCTAAAATGCCCTTCAATGCTTTTTAGCACTCAATCTTTTTGGCTGCTCTTTATTCCCCACACTGTCACATATTTAGTCTGGTATATGAGTGCTAATTTATCCTTTCAGTGGATGATATCCTGTCATCTCCCCATTTGTTTTTGAGTGTTTCTAATCTGAGATAATCCCAGTCAAATCCTTTGATTGTGCGTTTGGACCAGAGCCATCTCTAAAGAAGCAATTTAATGGGTTTTATGTTATTTGGTGTGATGTCATTTATCTAGTGGATTGGATGTGCATGCCTGTTTTAATAAGTGCTCTTCGTGAATAGTAGGAGCAGTACCATTTAATTAACCAGAGTGTGGACCCAGTCCATAATTACAATATCTCCAAGGTTTAGCTAAGAAATTAGATTTGCTGTTTAGAGCTTCAATTAAGGTCTCAGACTTTTTCATCTGTTGTAATAAAGAATTAAACTGAAAGTTAAAAAAAAGGTTATAAAACACAAATAACTAAAGACTTTTATTAGCACAAAAGTCTTTACCAAAATGTTTAATTTTTTTGTGGATATCTGCCTGCCAGTGAGAAAATGACATTAAGCAGGATTTGTTAAGGTTTGATTTCATACTCAGGCAGCGTTCTTGCCATACAAGAACATTTCATGATCTTGATTTTTTTTTTATGACCCTGAAAGTGAAAAGTATAACAAAAGGATTTGCAATGAAACGTAGCTCTTGTTCTAATTCCTGCACAATTATATTCTTGGAATACTGATTAAACTGTATTTTTAAATAAAGATATACAGTACAATTAAAAGGAATTTACTGTTCCACAGCAGATCAGGGTGCATTTGCACAAAAACATGGTGTATGTCCATTTTTACGCAAAACTTCATATGTATCAAAATGAAATGACCTTTGAAATGTGCACGCCCCCATGCCAACTTCATGGCAGGTCACACAGTTTTCTATTGTTATAGGCTCATTGGTGACACTTGGAGGTGATACTGCGAAACTGTTAATGATGCAAAAACATTTCTGTACACACTGGACACATATGATGAACAAGTAATACATCCACATGTATGCAATTAGATGAGTGGATATAAAAAGCATGTGCAAAGTGGTGCAGAAAATACATTTAACAACAATGGCTTTCGTCTTGTTAGAGGATATAGCAAAATGTGTAATACACTGAGAGCGCATCTTTAGAGACAGAGGATTTTCTGGTTCATGCTGATGACTAACAGATCAGCTGTTTTAGACTTCAAAGGGCAGTACTTTGTAAATGTGCTTGGATCTGCAGCCAACTTGGAACATGACAGAGCAAGGAATTCACAGCCTGTACACATTTGTATAACTGCTGAACACACTGAGGTTGCTAGCAACAGGGACATGCCAGAGGGATCTGGCAGATCAATCAGGACTGTGACACTGGTCGTTGCCGTCTTGCTGGTCTCATCCCCTCCTGCAGCCTCTGTGGTTTCAATGCCCACAGCAGTCTCTGTGGTTTCAATACCCCCTGCAGCCTCTGTGGTCTCTACACCCACTGCAGCCTCTGTGGTCTCTACACCCACTGCAGCCTCTGTGGTCTCTATGCCCGCTGCAGTCTCTGTGGTCTCTATGCCCGCTGCAGTCTCTGTGGTCTCTATGCCCACTTCAGCCTCTGTGGTCTCTATGCCTGCTGCAGCCTCTGTGGTCTCTATGCCCCTGCAGCCTCTATGGTCTCTACGCCCACTGCAGCCTCTGTGGTCTCTACGCCCGCTGCAGCCTCTGTGGTCTCTACGCCCTCTGTGGTCTCTATGCCCACTACAGCCTCTGTAGTCTCTATGCCTGCTGCAGCCTCTGTGGTCTCTACGCCCACTGCAGCCTCTGTGGTCTCTACGCCCGCTGCAGCCTCTGTGGTCTCTACGCCCACTGCAGCCTCTGTGGTCTCTACGCCCGCTGCAGCCTCTGTGGTCTCTAC
>JARVLU010001462.1:7821853-7834080 GCA_031762415.1 Simpsonichthys santanae
TAAAGGGGCAGAGATTATAAGATTATTCTTCATCTGCTGCCTTTCATTTTATTTTAAATGTATGTTGTTGTTTTTTTTTTTTTTTTTGAGTTGTTGACTTGGTTTTAATGAAATGAATAAAAATGTACAATAAACAATAAACACAAACATGGTCTGACCAGAATATGGGGCTCTCTCCTGGTTCCTTCACCATGTAGTACTCTTTATCCTGAGGCAGAACTTTGGTGAGGCCGAAGTCTCCGATCTTCACTCTCAGCTCACTTTCAACAAGAATGTTTCGCGTTGCCAGGTCTCTATGGATGTACCGCTTACTTGACAGGTACTCCATACCCTGTGCAAACGCAGACGAAAATTAAAGAAAGTTTTTTTCAGGTGGGAGGGTGTAGATAACATGAAGCAGGACAAAACTGGAGTACCTTGCAGATCTGAGAAGAATAATGGATAAGTGTGTTGTGGTCTATTCTCTCCTTGTTCTTTATGAGGTAATCTCGCAGACTTCCAAAAGGAAGATATTCCATAATGAGACGAAGATTTCTTCGACCTAAAGGAGGGAAAAAGTAAATAAATGAATTAACTGCTCTTCACATAGAATAATTTACTCTAATGTAACTGTTTTAGATTTCAATGATTTTTTTTATTCCCTGTAGATCAGCAAAGACTTATTTTATAGCATTTTCACAATCAGATGCAGAAAAATGCAGAGAACTTCAATACAAGTCCCTTTTCAAGCCCATATATGTTGTAAAGTGTTTGTTTGACTACATTAAATCTACTGCATACTGGCAGGCTGAAGTTCAGATGATTCATTCATTAAAACAAAAAAACTCTAGGTGTACCTGCGCTGTAACAAACACCCTTGTACTTGACAATGTTCTCATGCTGGAGAGATTTCAGAATTTCAATCTCTCGCTCGAAGTCTCGTAAGTGCTCTGCAGTACTGTGCTGGAGTTTCTTCACAGCCACCACCTCTCCTGTGTTGTCCTGAAGCGGGTCGTAACGACACATCTCCACACTGCCAAAGTTGCCCTTCACAATAAAACACACATCAATCTTTAGTCTTGACTCACAGTTTGAAGTGATGTGTTGCTATGCATAATCATTATCTGTAAAAAAAAAAAACCTACAAGCCCCAACAGGAAAAAAAGGACTAATATAACAACAAATATGCAAACATTTACACTAAGTTATTACAAACTATTCTAAACATGCACAAAATAATATGAACCTACAATATTCCATATAATTCAATCAGCTTAATTTCAGCAGGACACGAAGAGAAGCACATTTATTTTTGTGCGGTGTTGTTTTTACATAAATTCTAATGAAAAAAACATACAATATCCATTTAATTTCACATTTCAACATACCTTGCCAAGTAACTGCAGGAAAATGAGGTGTCTTTCTTCAAACAGAGCCGGTTCCTGATTCTCTAATCCTCCGGTCGTCCAGCCGGACCCCGCGGTCCTGTTCGGCAGGATGTCGTCCATGATCAGCTCATAGTCTACAAACAAAGGACAAACACAAGTTACTCTGGTGTCTCTGGTGGTCCAACATATACTGAACAAACGTCAAAGTTTGTCTCTGCTTGTCTCAAGTTGAAAGTGAACCCTTGTGTAGGACTTGTTCCACACATTCTGGTCATGTCTTTCCATACTTCTCACAAAGACTCTTTAGTTGCAGTAGCTAAAGATGAAAATGTTCTACTGTATACAGTATTATAATCTCCGATATTCAGTATTTTGCTAATCTTCAATATGAACAAGAACTATGTCTTTGGGTGTGTTGGGGGTGGGGGTACACCAACCTGGCGTGAAGAGGCTGTGGAGGTCACGGATTACTGCGCGGAACGTGGGTCTGAATGTGGGCTCGTAGTCCATGCAGCTGGTAATTAGATTTGCCAGTTCTGTCCACTTTGGTGCGGGAAGATGGTGGTGATCCTCATAGAACAAGATTTTCTGTGAAGCGAAAATAAAACTTTGAAGAAATAACTCTACATTAAAGTACAACAAAAACATTCTTGTGCTGATGTGAGAAAGCAAAGCCTTGGCCTTGAGGAGTATCTCAATGAAAAAACTCAGACGGATTATCAGTGTTAAAAATGTTCAAATAGGAAAATAAGTTAATCTGCAGTAATGCTACGTTTTAAAAAAAACTCAGCTACATTAGTGATGAATAAGACAGATAATTCACAGAAGAAACAGTACTGTTGGTGTTAATGCTTTTCTTCTGTCCTTTGCGCTACATTTACTTCAGTTTACATTTATTATTTGAATGTTATCCAATTTTCATCGGAAATCTACTTAAGGTTCAAAAATGTTTGCTGCTTAAAATGTACTAAATGGGATAGTATTTAATTGATATGTTTTCATTATGAATCCAAACACAGAGTCTAAACTGTGTCATAATTTCAGAGCACTTATGCAAGCATCCTCTTACAAATGGTAATAATTTAAAATAAATACACACTGTATGCGTGGAAAGTCAATAGAATTTGCCTAACAATCACTAAGGAACATGAGATGGTTTAAAAACGTATATGCAGACCATACTATCAACAGCATTAACTGCGTGTCTTCATGTGACACTGAATATTTTAAAGTTGTAACGTTCAACTTTACCTTGGAGTTGTCTAATGTTGGTAGAGGTTTTTCACCACCGCTGCAAATTTCCCATAATGTTGTGCCAAAGCTCCACTTGTCTGCAGCCAGGCACAGTTTCACAGGCTCCTTCACATATTCAGGGGGCACCCAAGGGATCCTCTCGATCAGGACTGATTACAAGCAAAAACAGTTCATCAAAAACATTAGAATTATTGAATTGTTTACTATTAAAAGTGCTGATATTCGATAGTAAAATGTCAGTCTCATTTTTTTTTTAGTTGGTGAATCAAATAAAACTTAACATTTTATTTGATTTACCAACTAAGTGCAACTCTTTAGACTGAATAAAAGTTTCAGAATAAAAAAAAAAAGTCAACGTGCTGCACAACCCCAAGCAGTGAAGCATCAGATTAAAGTGACGTTTCTTTAAGCAGTAACATACTGCCCCCTGCTGTTCAATGATGATTATGACAATTTGGCTGAACTTAAAAACACATCAATAATCCAGGTAGGACAAAAAAAAAAAAAAAAGTCTGATCCTCTGGACATTCAAAAAACAAAACAAACAAAAAAAAAAAAAAAGTAGAAACGTTTCATCTTTCATCCAAAAAAGACTTCTTCAGTGTGACGTTTTTCAGATGAAAGACGAAATGTTTCCACATTTTTTTGGTTTTGTTTTGTTTTTTGAATGTCCAGAGAGGGTCAGACTTAACTTTTTAGATTAAAACACTCACTTTCTTTAGGGAGGACAGTGATGCTGATTCCAGGGTCAGAGAGTTTGATGAAAGGTGGGTTTCCAGCTCTTCTGTCCTCTTCCCTTATTAGCAGAACGTTTTTGGCACAAACATTCCCATGAACAAGATGCTTTTCCTCCTGCAGGTACAAAGAAGAAAGACTACTTAGACCACTCAAATCTAACAGTTTTTTCCCCCAACTTCCTCATATTTATTTCAATTTCAGCAATAATCAAATACTTTGACTTTTACAGAAGTCAAAGTTAACAAAATTACAAAACAAAGACCCAAATATTCATCAGTACATAGAGCCAGCCTAATAGAAATCAAGTTTATACCAGGAAGTTCATGGCCCAGGCCAGCTGCTTCGCTACTTCAAGCTTCCACTGAATGTTTATTGAGTTCTTGTTCTTCTTCAAGTACGTGTCCAAGGAGCCAAACTTTACATACTCCTGCACCATAATGTCTGGAAGGGAAAACAAATTGTTTTTCAAGTTAATTTGCAAAGTATTAATATCATGCTCAAAATAAGAAAAATAAAATCAGGAAAGTGTTGCTTTCAGTACTTTTTGTAACAGCTGAAGGGTTCAAACTCAAACTGAGCCCACTTAGTTTTTTGTTTTCTCCATTTATGATCAACGTTGCATATTTGTTGATAGTAGAAAATTGAGCCTTCTTTCTTAGTAAAGACAGCAGTGATTTGTGAATACTGGAAGAGTCAGTTAAAGATATAAATAAAAATTATGCAAGTGACGTTTTAATTAGTAATTATATTTACTGTAAGCCAGTAGCTCATGCTACTATCAAAACTATGAGGAAGCCATCATGTGCCACATTCCATCCTAACCAACATGGTACTTTACCAGATGGGCTAGGATTACAAAGTAGAAACTAGTCAACTTCACTGCCAGAATACAGGTACTGTATTTTTTGCCATCTAATTTGCACCGATTTGCATAAATTTGCAAGTCCTGTGACTTATACAACAAAGCGATTAATATACGTTTTTCCCCCATATTTAACCCAATTTTTGGCTGAGATCTGGCGATTTCATTCATTCTGACATGGAAAATATTGAACACTGCCATTTTCAGCTGCTAGAGGGCTCTTGACTAATATGGCAAGCCAAGTGTCTCATTAACAGGTAAAAATGGCTATTAATGAGGACTTGGCTTGCCATATTCAGCCACCTTCGTCTCGCTCCGGAACTCCTGGAGGAAACGTCAAATTAGCTGCATGTCACCGCGCCACCCAGGTGAAATGCAGCTGATTTGACCATATAAGTGCATTTATTAATGAAACAATAAACTGAGACACACCTTTACTATAATGTCGAGCAAACAAATAATTGTTTAAGTGGTTATCTTGTTAAATTTCAAAGAAATGCACAGCGAGCCCTCCCTCTGCGCACTCCAGCAGCCGCAAATCTATTTTTGAAATGCAGCTGATTTGACCATCAAAGTGCATTTACTAAGGAAAAGTTCAACTGAGAGACAGTTTTGCTATAATTTCAAGCAAACAAATAATTGTTTTTAAGTGTTAATCTTGTTAAGTTCTTCTTAAAGTCCTCTCGTGCATGCTCCCGCAGCCACCATTTGGCAGCCAAATTGATTTTTGGCACAACACCAGCCCACATATCCAGGTGGTAAGCAGTGACGTATAATAGATGTGACTTATACGGCGGTGCGACGTGTACGGCAGAAAGTACAGTATGTTCCCAATCCTCCACTCTGATGTAGTGGACTGGTGAAAATGAGGGAACACAAATACCCCCAGTCAGCAAAAATATTGGCAGCGTATCAGCGAGTACCAGAAGACCCTGTTCCATAGATGCTTAAAGTGCCCATCCCTAAGTTGTTGTTAATATTTTAACTCTAAATTTGTTCCACATAAACTGTTGATATCTCATGGTCAAACACAAATATGAATGTAAAATTGACAGAAAAGGCCTTCAGCACTTTGTGCAACAGATGCATAAAGAGTGTTGCATGTGAGAGAAGTTTTGCTGCAAGACAATGTAAAACTAACTACAACCCACCACGCTCACAGGTTGACCACTGCTTTCTGATCTGGGTTATAGAGGATATTAAGATTATAGCAAGGCCTAATTAAACATTAAAATAATGTGACCCCCAATTTCCACCGATAATAGAGTTAAATGAGTACAGACAGAAGACAAATAGCTAACAGTATAACATATGAATGTACGCCTCTAAAACTTACTTTCCTCTCCACAAACACACACTCCATAGTTCAGGATCAGGTGCTTGTGGGACAACTGGCTCATCATGCTGGCTGCTTCAAAGAATGACTGAAGGACATAAAAAGATGATACAATTACAAAAAATTAAATGCACTTTCGTTAATTTGTCATAAATAGAATATTGGTGTAGCTGTCCAATAGGATTGTTGTTGAAACATTTGTAAATCAAAGTAGTATATTCACAGTAGATTTCTGTTTAAAGTACTGCATTTTTCTTTTTATCCCCACATGGGAAAATACTTCCCCAGAATCTAAAGGCTCTTTCACAAAACACATCAAGCCAAGACTTAATGTCTTTTGGCCGTATCAGTGTAAAACCACAAGGCAGTGACGGGTATCAATGCCAACCCACCCCTGACACACGTTAGTGTTGCAAAGTGAGGTAGTAACAGAGCCAAAATGGACAATATGTGATTAGGTAAGGCAGCTTTGCAGCTCAATAATTTGATGAAGTGATGATATATGGTCTGCGTGACCACAGAATAAACAGGTTTAACACAGAGGTGATGCTTGATGATGCAACACATGAGGAAACATTTTGTCAAAAAATAGTTTACTACCAAAAAAAAAAAATCACTGAACTGAGTTAATTCATCGTGTTTTAAAACAATAGGAGGGAGACAGTCACACAAATGTGTTGCGATCATCTGGCAAAGCTCTACTTCACGACTCTCTAGGTTCCTTGATGCGTGCTTCTTTTTTGAAAGCTCACGTCTGTGCTGGACGGGGCCGCCTCCATCTGTGGTTCTTCAATGGCCAGAGGCAACATAAAGACAAGAGTGGTCTCTGGGGGCATTTCGTAGAACTGTTTTGTGAAAGAGCCTTTAAAAGCCTTCTGTTCACCTTAAAAAACAAAAGTAGTAAAGCAAAAGTACACAACTTCTGCAATATATACTTTTTAAAACAGGCTTATATTTTTTAAAGAGCTGTAAGTTGAATAGCAATATAAAAGAGCAAACAGTTAAATGTCCGTCTGTCCATTTTCGAAATGTGCTTTGTGTAGTGTGGGTGGGTGGGTGGGGTGGAGGCGGAGCGCCAACATTTACACAGGGAAACCCAAACACTTGCATACAAATGCGAAGGTGCTTGTAAACATTAACAAAGATGCACAACTTTAAAACTACGGACCTCCGAGTAGTTTCTGTGGGCCATGTCGAGAACTTTCATCACAACTTCTGTTTGGTGCATTTGTCCGTAGTCTCCAAGCTCCTTTCGGATGCCTTTGAAGATCTTTGTAAATGTTCCTTGGCCAAGACTTTCCATCTGACAAAAAGAGTTTAAATGCACAAAGATGAAACAGTAATTCTTTACAAATGGCTCTAATACCTGATTGAAAAAGCTTATTTATTTAGGTAATAGTACGCTCACTATGCTGTATATTACTGTTTGTAAATTCATATGTTAAGATAACCAAGCATTGTTATTGGAGTTTAGTAAAGAGTAGTGCAGGACAGGATAAATGAGGAAGTACAGACATGCAGAGTAGGCTTACAAATTCCAGATCTTCTTTCCTGATCTTGTGAAACACCATCTGACTAATGTTGTGTCGCTGAAGAGACGGAGACAGAGGCACATCCGAACCCTTGTTGCTCCTGCATACAAGCAGGCAGGATTTCTCTGTTGATAACAAAAAATATATATTTTATATATATCTTAGTTTAAAGACACAGATTTGCTCAAGAGAAAACAAAACTTCAGGGTGTAACAAAGGAAAGGATACGAGCTGCTGATACATGAGTCAGAGATAAGCGAGAAACTGTGCCGTCTATTTCTTCATGACTTTCAGTGGAAAACCACTTCTGGTCTCGCTTATGAAGGGAGGCGAGAACAGAGGCACATGTGAGTCATCCTGGTTTTCAGTTTTTCTTCTTGCACTGCTGTTCATTATAAATGACTGACCAATGCACGGTTCAGTGTTTCCCCTACCATTATCCAAGGAGAGCGCCACACCCTGTCAACAGAAATGGACACCCACCAACAAAATCTACAACTAAACTCTAAAAACTAAGTCTATGTATAGATAGACCTCCATTACTCCACATCGCTAATGCACAGATGCTGGTTCCAAAAATAAAACACTGCAGCTCCCGTAAAACAATTCATGCTGGCCTTAACTCCCAGCAAAGAGAGGGCACATAAATGTTACAAATAATATAAGCCTCCGAGAAAAGTTTCTGATGCTTCAAACAAAAAATGATGGATAAAAGTGAATAATAATAAAACAAAAACATGGTTTACCAATGGGGAAGACTTTATTTTGTGTTATTCATAAAGCATGTGTAGATAGGGAATCTTTACATGCTTTTGACGCCAGAAAGAAGAGACGAATGTTCCACGCTGAAGGTTTAACAAGTGATTCCAGTAATCGTATCAGCACTTCTTCAAAATCCTTGATCAACTAACCTAAAGCATCCACTTGATAAAAGTAAGACCCAAGCTTCTCAGACCAAGCAACAAAACAACTCAACGTCATCACACATGCGTAAAGGACTTCTGTTTACGTGTTCTGCAGATGTGGGATTCTCAGCCACTAACGTCACAAGATATTGATGCGTTCCGATTAACACATGTTCAAAGCCACATGTCAACCAGATGATAAAAGCCCCTGAAGTTGTTAGAAGACAACAGAAAGAATGACACTTGAAACTGCTGTCATTTTAAAATGTTGCAACTTTTCAGAGCACATGATTAAAGCGTGTAATGTAATTTTCTCATGTTTGTTTGTTTGTTTATTCATTTCATTTAATTTAAAAGAACAATACAATTTCAAAAGATTTTCTCATGTAAAGATATAAAATTAATACCTTACCAAGTACTAACTGGTTTAAAAAGGCTTTTTCCACCTGCATATCCAGTGACACAAGATTGACTGATCCACTTAAACTTACCTCACTGTCCTGCTTTACATGAGTAAAATACTGTATATTAATGTAGTTCTAAATAAGACACTACAATCCCACTGCAAGATCTCCTCTATTCTCCCAATAATACCCATCCATTCTGTGTTTCCATCTAATGGTACACACACTCCTGTCCACATAGGCCTGTCACGATAACAAATTTTGCTGGGTGATTAATTCTACAGAAATTATTGCAATAAACAATTATATTGTTTGAAATGTGGCAATAATTAGTAATTATTGTCAAATGTACCGGTAATAAGAAATGTTGGTAATATTTTGTGTGTAGTACATTTTTTGACCACCAGATGGTAGTATAATACTGTTTGAACCGAAGGATGGATAGTGAGGGAGCAAGCAGCGTGTCTCTAAGGAAAAATGGGAGGGAGGCCCCTTGACGTGACATGGTTTGTCTCTCGTTCCTGTTTTTTGATTCTCAAAATGGCGGACGCTTGGTGTGGTTAGAGCTCTTTAGCATAGCATTTATCACACAAAGATTACAATTTTTAATAATAATAATAATAATAATAATAATAATAATAATATATATATGAACAGTGCCTTTTATATTTTATATCATCAAGTTATTTTGACGGAATGGCTGATATCTGATATTTAAATGTATTGCCAATGTTGGCCGATACCAATACCATGCCGATAATATCGTGCATCCCTAAAAATGAGGTGAATAATTTTAATTTGTCATGCGATTAATTGATTTATTGTTTATCGTGACAGGCCTATGCACACACTTCTACAAATGTAAAAGTATTAATTAAGGGAAACATTATGTTGGTCTTACCTTTAGATTGAGGAGGGCAGCACTTGTTGAACTGGAAAATGATGCCATCGGAGCGCACAGTTTCCTTCTGGTAGCAGCTGAGCAGTTCCTGCAAAGTGCTGAAATTTCTTTTGGTTCCACTGAGGTTAAACTCACCAGCCAAAGACCTGGTGATCTGGCAATGCTTGTAATCTACTGCATTATACACCTAAACACACAAAAAGACCAGCTCAGCCAGGCATATAATTTGGGGGTAATTCAACAACACAAAATCAAGTCTTATTTTAAACATCACTTCATGTCAACAAATTGGTGTAGAGAAGAAAAAAAAAAAACTAGATCTTGAAAGCACAGGTAAATTCTGCATAATGTTCTAGAAGCAACATAATAAAAATGGATGAAAAAGATTAAAAAAATAAAAAAGGAAAAACAGACTCTCCTTTGCTAACTTCATTTAAAGTGTGGCTGTGACCATAGGAAAAAAAAAAAACATTTGTTTTTAAAATGTTAGCTGACATCATTATTTGTGTGACCCAGAATGAGGCCTAACAGTCAAGTGATAACTTCTGTTAGGTTTAGTCTTATTAATGTTTTTATTTAAGAATATTTTCAATTAAAGTTCAACATGTTAGTGTGACAAAACACCACATGTATGGCAGAAACTTATGAGTGCTCACTGTGCTGACTGGCACTCTGGTGCAGAAGCTCATGCAGGGTTTACATTTTATTTATTTTTGTTTGGGCAGGGTGGGGGGGGGGGGATATTAACGACAGAAGAAGAAATCAGAGTCCAGATTTTGCTGTTTTGCCTTTCCATCAGCAAGCACTGCATACCCTGTTGCTGTATTAAAACCTGCTAGCACCACTGTCAACATATTTCCCACATACTGACAGCTGGAACAAGGAGTTCAGAGAACTGATGAAATGCACGTCAATAAGAAGTGCTTCTAAAGAATCTGAGCAAAATACAATGTTATTCTATTCTATTCATTTATTTTAGCTTTAAGCTGCATTAGTGTAGATGGCCAAATGAACCACCGCCAGAGACTGAGACCCACCTCAACTGGGAACGTTAGAAAATATTTGTTGAAGTCTTTTGGACTACATCTGAGAATGTACAACCCCCGCTTGTTTCCACATTTCTGAAGCCTGTTGACAGCAAACTCCATTCTGCAATAACAGCAACAAAATTTAAGTTAGAAAAACACAAGCAGAAGTTTTGCATGTCGACCCAAAAAAGGCTTGTTCAATGCTTGAACAAAAGTGGAAACAGATTACATTTATTTACCAAAGTTTATTACATAAAAAAATATATTTTTCTATAATGAGAATGAATGAACTTTATTTAAAAAAACTGTTAATGTTTCAAACATATTTTCATTCAAGCTTATAAAACATCTTGAAATGCAAACTGCAGACATCCAAGCTGTGCTGTGTGCACCAGCAGTTTTGGAGCCTGGGAAGGGGGGGGGGGGGGTGGAGAGGAGGAGACAAACAGAGCAGAGCTGTGCGCTGTTTGTACTGACAGTTTTTAAACAGGGGGTGGTGTGGATGTGTGTGTGTGTGTGTGGGGGGGTTCAGCACAAGCTAATCCGTAGTGTTGCTCATTTGCGCATGTGCTAAAAGGAATACTTCCATGTCGCACGGATCGCTGTTGAATATGCTAGATTAAGGAACATGTACTGGTATGATTTCGTGTATGAATAAGAACGAACTTAATTTACTTGGAAAAGTATGTGCTCTATTTCCGCCGATTTTCATGTTGCTAATTTACACCACTTATTTTTCCGTTAAAATCATCAACATATTTACGTCATGGTTTAAATGATATGCAGCTTCACCACTGAGCGGCGCTGTTCCACCAAGGAAATAATTAATTCTGTATCTTGCAGGGTTTTTCTCATTCAGCCCAGACAGGGGGTCAGGTCTAATGCATCGCATATCATCTTGATCATTGATTTGTAATGGAAATACGAGTGGCGTAAATTAGCTACATGAAGATCGACGGAGATAAAGCACATACTTTTCTAAGTAAATTAAGAGTTTTTAATTTAAAAACAACGGTGATCCGTGTGACCCGGAAGCACACTACAGATCCTGCTTCCGTAACAGATGGAGGAATGACACAAGGGAAGAGGCAGTGTGAGCGGTTGTCTTTAACTTGTTAGCTAGCATGCCTGTATTGCGTGCGGCTAGATTAGCGCTACGTCAGTGCTGACAGGTGGGGGGTGGATGCAGTTCGATTCGATAGGCAGCATGCTTGGTTCTGCTGACAGACACACTGGGATCTCTTTGTTGTCTTGACAAAAAAAAAAAAAAAAAAAAAAAGAAGTGTGTCTATATAAATTTTATCTGCTTTATTAAACTTAATTGTAATCAAACAATCTCTTCTGGTCTCTTTGATCTGTAGGTTAAAGCATCATCATACATGTTGAAAACAAGAAATTAAAAATCTATCAAACGTGTTTGACTAAATCGTGTTGAAATTCATCCAACATTCATTTAGACAGGTTAATCCCATTGAGCCTCGACGACTCATTTACAAAAGAGACCTGATTTCAACAAAGAATGATGACAACAGCGACTACGACGACAACAATAGACAATCATAAGAGAGCCATAAAGTTATTATTATTTTTTTACAAATTAAAATAAGATGGCAAAAAAGTAGCAAAAACAGATAAGATTATAAGGCAACTGTAGAAAACTAAAAACAGGAACATGTCTGCATTGGTTCTTGCCAGGATTCCAACAGATTCTTAAAGCCATTTAAAGAGGTCAAGGTCAAGAACTTCAGATCTTTTTGCAAGATATTCCAGGAAACAGGAGTGGAGTAGGAGAAGGCCCTTTTGCCAAGCTCAGATCTCACTGAGGGAACACTGCATGTAATCATGTCCTGAGAGCGCACGCTGTAGCTGCACTCACGCAGAGACATGTAGGAGGAGATGT
>JARVLU010001462.1:7892209-7906412 GCA_031762415.1 Simpsonichthys santanae
GCGGGTTGATGACGTCACTGGGGCGCGACGGCCGTATACGCGAAACGCCGTAAAGCAAGTCCGCCGTAAACCGGGGAAAACCGGCTTGTGCTCCTTTGTGGCTGGTTTGCTAACAGAGTTGACTCCAAACTGTTACTGACAACGCTTTAAACAAAGATCTTGCACAATAATGCATTAGGATTAATATCCTTCCAGTGGTTCATGAGAAATTTTCCACAACGGAGAGATAAATGCACAGAGACAAGGGCAAAAACATAATGGTCCAGTTTAAATGTTTAAATCATATTAGCAATGGGAAAAAGACACAATTTCCAATGCATTGACTACTTTTTGCATTAAAAAAACTTTACAAATAGTGGCCCAATTTGTTTTTTAACAGACAAAAATAGATTCCAATTAAAAACTACCTGAATAGATCACACTGAAGATTTCATTGCAAGAGCAGCATTTTAAAAAGTTACCTCCTCCACCCAGTTGCATCAGTCCAAAACTCTGAAGTCTCCAAACTCATTAAGCAGGTGGAAAGCTCCTCCGCTGAGGCAGAAAGACATAAAACAGTCGGGTAAACACAACTTTGAATTTCTCTTGCTGCATAACTGTCAGTTGCCCTCCATCATCATAACTGCTTACTAATTCATCCCCCACCCCAACCCCACAACCCCCACTCCACTCCCTGTAACTCGCAAAGCGATTAGTTCATTTCCAACTAATCTCTTTGGTGAATGAGGTCATTAGGAGCATTGTGAGTGATGTCATGTTCTGTGCGCACTACTGGATGCCAGGACGTGGTGAACTGCGACTTGAGTTTGGACGTTAAGTTGCTTTTGATGACTAGTTCTTCTGAAAAGGCAACGATTCGTTTGTTTTTTCATTAATTTGTCCAAACACTGATCCCTTCATTAAGCCAAAGGGTGATGGAAATAATAAAAAAAAAAACAGTCTACACTCGCTAGTTCAAAAATACTCTTTAAAAAAAAAGTTTTTTAAACCGATGTTTTAAATTTTAAGTGAAAATTAAATTGCTGATAACTCCCATGCCAAAGTTTTAGACTACTCTAGGAACAGCTTATGTTGAGAAATATTCTAGCTAGGTTATAACTAATTAGGTCAAATCTTTAAAAACATAACATTAAGAGCATGCACATTCATTTTCACATGATTTTGTACGATTTATTAGTGCGTTCAGAATGTGTTGTGAATGATTCTCAGCTACCACCAAAGCAACTTTTAGCTCATTATAACATTCCCAGAGGTATTCCTAATTTTGTGTACCACAAGGTTGAGGTGGCCATTTTAAATCAGGTTGATTCCAAACGATATTCAGTCCAAGATGTACAGCCAATAAATATTTTCCAAGAGTTTCATTTAAATCTATGCAGTGTTCCATGTGATATTTTGCTAACAGACAAACAGTCAATACCAACCCTTAAAGCCAAAATGTTGCACAATGTGTAGCGCTCAAGCTATGTGTTGGGGATAAAAGTAATTTACTTTGTATCTGTACAATTTCTGGAAGTGATAACATTTAATTAAAGTTGATTTAAAATCTGTCCTCTGTTTCTTAAATTATTTTGCTGACAGGCAGCCAGAGATTAAAACACAATTTTAGTTTGTACACTCATTAATTAATTTCTGCACGTTTCATTTAAAATCTGTCCAGTGGTTCATAAGATATTTTGCTAACAGTACAAACCAACATACACACATACAAACACAGAGACACCAGGGAAAAACATTATCGCTCTCTTTGCCGTCAGTGGTGGATGATAAAATTGGTTTTAAGGGGTAAAAAAAAATGTAATGTTTTATTTTATTTTTTAGCTTTTCACCAATCATACAGCTAATGTTCCATCCTGGCAGCTGGGATCCAGTCAGAGTGCACGATCAGTCAGTCGCTGAGCTGCAACCCTCTGCTGACAGGAGGGAACGAGATGAACCTCACATGCACACGTGTAGTCTGAGCATCAGTGATTCAGCATTACGGATCGCAGCTGATGAACAGTTTGTTGTAAAAGCTGCAATATTTTCATCTCTCATCCCAGATTCAATCTTTGCAGCCCCAAAGTAAAAAGTAAGCTCATCAAAACAAGTTTGTTTTGAGCTAATTTCAGAGATTTAATGCCACTTCTGGGATGTTCTGGTGCAAAGTCAACACGACCCAAGTTCTATATTTTGGGTTCAGTTGAATAACCAAACATATCAGTTGTGGTTTTATTTTGAGGTTGAGCGAAACACTTAGTTTCAGTGAGAAAAATATGAAAAAGTAAACTAAATAGGCAAAAGAATGCAGTCAGTGAGGAGTTGGAGTTGGACATAACCACGTGTGCCCTGCACTTTCTTTAAAATTTGTCTTTTTTATTTATATCCACTTCTAGATTTTTATGTCACGGGGGTCACTGGTGCTCAGATCCAGCAGCACAGTGTTGAGAAACTTGGGATATGTTTGTTTATAATCAAAGTCATAAAGCTCTAAAATCATTAAAGTTAAACAAATAAATAAAATGAAGCATGACACGGTCGATAATGTCATCTCTTTAGCTGAATCTTGAAATATATATAAAAAAAAAGTAAAAAAAAATTATTGCTAAATGGGGCAGATGTTTCAACACATGTAAAAGTCATGCAGAGCATGTTTTTTTTTTAATACAACTGCATAAGTAAGATAAAAGCAAAAGGGTATCTAAAATATCAAAATGCACGAGACATCCAAACTCTCCATCAGTCACCTCAATCATCGAACAGAAAGACTGGAGTGCGTGTTCATGTCTCCGTCTGTGTATGGATGTCAAATTCTGATGATGTGCTCATCAGAGTGTGTATCCGTGTCTGCATCCAAGCTGGAAGGCTTGTTCTCACTCGGTGGTTTGTCACGATGTCACATGCGTGCCCAAATAAATCCTGAAGTCAGGACATAATTTAACTCGGGCTCCTCGGTCTCACTTTACAGACGATGTCCCATTTTCTCACGTTGTATGTCCTCTCCAGCTCTCTGACTCTAATTTAAGAATTCTGAAGTGTGCTTCTGTAACTTTACTTGATTATTAACATTTCTGAAAACTGTCCGACACAGGAAGTTGGTGCCAACTCAACTTGGATGCAACAAAAAACTACATTTATTTACTAAAGAGCTTGTAGAAGTGGTTTTCTTTTGATTATGTTGATATTGGTTTTCATGTCAGCCAGCTCTCACAGAGCAGCTGCCTCAAATATTTATTTTCTTAATTTGTGCTAAATTATTAAAACATACTTTTATTTTCTTTTGGCTGCTCCCTTCTTCAGGGGTCGCCACAGAAAACTCAGTCGCATGAAGATTTGGAAATTGTTTTTATGCCGGATGCCCTTCCTGACACAACCACAGACCACTGAGCTACCACAGCCCTCTATGTGGAGCAGAGAGCTGCCATCTAGGGCACCCGTGGGAGCAGATGGTGGGGGTTAAGAGCCTTGCTCAAGGGCCCAGAGTGGGACAATGAGGGTGGGAGGCAGGTGTGGGTGCTTCACCTAGCTCACACACATTTTGATGTTGCTGGTACCGGGAGTTGAACCAGCGATCTTCAAATCACAGGCCCACCTTTGCTAACCTCTGCTCCACTACTCCCACTATTAAAACATTGTGTTAACAGGTAAAATCAAAGGTGTTTCTTGAAGGAATACTTATCACAGCACATCTGTTGTCAGAATCTTAAACTAAAATCACCTTATTATGTAGAAAAGAAACAGTTACAATTGTTTTGGTCAGAACTTGTGAATGAAGTTACGCACGATCTCATGCAATTGTGTAAGATTTGCAAAATGCATTAGTGCTCAGAGAACGTGTTGCAAATGAATTTCAGCTACTACTGCATCAAGCGTAACGTAGACTATTAATCATATTGTAGGTTTTCATTTATTTATTGTTAGCTCTGGTTGATAAACCGTGTCAGCCACTCTGAACTGGGCTCACTACAAAAGTTAATAAGTTTGAGTCACATCCAATGCTCACTTTCCAAGCGTTTCACCAACATCTACCCGGTAAATCATGAGAGATATTTTGCTAACTGAGCAACCTGGCTGAACACAAAAGTTAATGGTAAAGTTTTAGACCAATATCTTGCACAATGAGTGGCATCTAGTTTGTAAATGACTCTCAGCCACAACCACACCATCCAATATATTTTAACATTTTTATTTCTTTTATTCCAAATCTGGTTCTTCATATTGAGATATGAGCTCTATTCAGAGGATTACTTGTAACATTTAGATCGTACCACTAGTGAACAATCTAGATTTGTCACGATGGTTTGATGTGGTGCACTTGTCAAAAAGAATATCAACAAACGATGAGTTCAGTGTCAATACGACATAAGAACAGCTGAAGGGTTTAACCTTTCAATTTTTTTTATTTATTTGATGCATTCAGTTTCTTCAGAGACTGAGAAATGAATGATTTTAGTAAACAGTTCTGTCTATCTGTCCATCCATCTATCCATCCGACTGGCTGTAGCTGCAGCTGTAGTAAAACTGCCCGTCACATCTCTTTATACTTAAAAACCTGTCAGCTGCTCCAGTGAAATGCTACCATAAACAACTCTCAGACAGGAGTGGATAGATTGATCTGTGTGTGTGCAAATGTGTCTGCTGGTGCCTCACACACTCCCATCAGCCAGCCAGAACAGATTGAAATGCCGCTGAAGCCCCATAACCAAGATGGACGCCCCAGAACTTCCCAAAACACCTGAAATTCACGTGGAGCGTAAGTTATAGCCGCCACTCTTCCCCGGGGAGCAAGAGGTCTTCTGAAAACTTGCACCTTTCTTTCTATGAGTGTCTAGCCGGCTTCTGGCTCTCATTCACATCTGTAAGCAAAATGTCTGCAACGCGGGCGGCATTCTTCACCAGCTTCACCAGTAAATGCCAAAAGCTCAAAATCGCCACAATCAAGAAAATATTTAGATCGAACTTCACAGTGTTTTATAAACTTTTAGCGATAATTTTGGGTTGCGCACCTAATAAATTATATGCAGATGTTAACACCATCTGTGACATTTTTAAACAAAGTTAAAGTCTAAAAGCTAAATTTATTTGATTTAGATTTAGAGATACATCAATATCCCCCATCACTGAGGGACTTGAACAGTGAACGTCTGTATTTATCGAGATGAGTGTTTTTCTGGAGTGGAATTGAACTGTGAGTGTCAGTAAACCTTAATGGTGCAAGATATTCAAGTGGGCAGGAGTTACACTGTGTACAATCACATACAAGTTTTATTTATTTATTTATTTGCTTGTCCAAGGCTATACTTTAAGCAATTTAACAACTAGAAAGCATAGTTTTCTGAAATTACTAGTGTGGTCAGTGGTATATACAGTGTATGTGGTGAAGGCCATCTTGGATTCGGATGTGGCAACCCATTCATTGATAGTGATCTAGACACTGCCATACACCAAAATGGAAGTGGGTTTGTTGTCTATTTTTGAAGTTATTGAAATTATTGAAATTATCTTTTGAAGTTATCCAAGCTGCCAAGCTTCGACACCTTCCACACAAATTTGTAGACAATCCAGATTTCACCAACCCAAACAGCAGAATCCAGTTATCATAAATTCAATTTTGTTTCTGTCAAGGTAAGAGGGCCCTCAGTTCACCCTCACTTCCTGTCGGGAGAAGTTTGTTGAGAGACCATTCATTCAACCTTTATTTAGGCAGCTGATCAAATCCATTGAATTGGGAAGGTATGCAGAAAAAAAGCTGAATAAAGGGTTCACACGACAAGAGAGCAAAGCAGGAAAGCGGGGGGACGGAGCAGAAGAGGACATGTCTGCTTCCACCGAGAGCACAGAGAGAGAGAGAGAAAAAAAGATGAAGATGATAAACTTAATGAGACGCCAGTACAAAAGGCAATAGATGACTTCTCCTCATCGCTGGAGCATTGCTTGCGTCTGGTAGTGTTTCTAGCCCTTTTCTATTCTATGAGCCTTGAGAAAGACTTTATTTTGCTCTTTGCGGCATCTCTCCTCATGAACTAACTGTGCTTGGACTTCTTTGAAGAAGCCCTGGAAATCTCATGTGTTTCCTCAGCTGCCTTCCAACCACACACCCTACTACCTAACCTAGAGTATGTATGAACACTACCAACAATATTATCCTCCTCTTGGATCATCTTAATCTTGTCTTTGCTCCTCAGGGTTTCTGATGTGCTCACTGTAAATAAAATCACTTTAAATTTATTCACTGTCTTGAAATTTGTTCACGTCTCAGTCCTTGTCTCTGGGCATTCAAACATACCAGGTATTAACTGAATTTATGCTTTTCACACATAAAAAGTGGTTTTGTTGCCAACGTTGACCTTCATTGTGAGCTGATGATGGACTGAACAGACTGGAAGAAAGTTCAGATTACATTAACAATTAGGATGTTTTCTAGCTTATTAAAAATATTCACATGTTCATTCAGTCACAGAAACTGTGTGTGCAGGCACTCGAAGGAGTTCTTTTTCATCTTTGTATTGTTCCCCGTTTATTTTTTTTAAAGCGTCACATTAATTAGACAACAAAATCAGAGAGATTCAACAGCACTCATTTTATGATGCTAGAAAATTCAAGATTGTTTTCTTTTAACTTATAAGATGTTTTTGTTATTTCTCCTCTAAGATTTTGTGAAACAGATCTGTGGTATTTTGGAGCGAGAGCCTTGAGTTGACGTTTTCGTTTTCACAACGTTTTTGTCTAAAAGTTGCCTTACCCTCTGAAGCACAACTCCTTTCAAATATCAGAACGGCTTTGGTTTGTCTCTGTGTGTTTGTGTGTCTGTATGGACTGGTGGTTGCTCGTTTGGGTGTGCACGTTTCATTCTTCTTCAGCTTTGTGAAAAACGGAGAAGAAAAGTGAGCGGCTGATGCCGCCTGTAAAAGGGCTGGTTGAATAAAACCGATGAGACCTTTTGTATGAAATCTGCTACCAAAAGTACAACAGACGCAGCGTCTCGTTCTGTCCTCACTGCATTTAGATTGCCTAATTTACACATGAAATGAAGAGGCATCTTATCCCCGTGTAAGTACTGTGTATGTCGCACTGATAAACGACTATACGGCAATGTGTTGAGCCATTACACGCTGATGATTGTATATAGCTTGTAGGATAATTGTTTTTACTTGGATACTTTGCTGAGTTTCACATTTTGTTTTTAGTGTAAACTAATTTGTTTCTACGTTTTCCTCTAAGGAAATTTAAGAGATGAAAAGAAGCCCACTCCTGTTCAGAATAATGTACATTTGAACTCAGCACCACAACAAAACAAGCATTTTTTAAAGCATATGCTGAACAAAACCGACACACTATCAATTAATTAAACTTTTTTCATTGGTTCCACTCATTGACTCTTGTCCTATGTTTCCATGGTAACTCGTCAAGCAGGCAATCGAGCTCCCATACTTCTTACCAGCTAGTGTCTCTTGGCAGTAATTGGCAGCACGTATAAATAAATGTTAGCTTTTTACATTAAGACCCAACAAGATGAGCAAAAGGAAATGGGATGGTTTATCTTAAGAGCACCTCTGGGTGAACCAGAGCAGCCAGTAATTGAACCAGTGACCTTTTTAAGTGTTACCATGAGGGGCTTGTTTTACTGGAGCCCGTTCACTCAGGACTGGGAGCACAGCAGCACTCCAAAATAAAATCAATACGAGGTTCAGGCAGTGGGTTAGTTGGTGCTGGATGCTACAAAAAGCAACCTTGGGTTTTGAAACTGCTGAAGGGAATACAGCATGAGCAACTATGTATGTATGTACGAACTATGTTTGTTGAGGAAGTGTAACATTACCAGTCAAAGAGTACAACTCTCATTTTGTCTGTAAAATGATGTGTTTAAAATTTAACTTATGGTTTACAAAATCGTTTGTTGTACGTTGAAAGGTGGAAAATTCATTGTAAGATGCTTCCTGATAATTTTAAAAATACAAGATCGAAACAAAAGGCCAAACCATTATCGCCTTCTCTTTTTTGGGATGCGGAAAGGTGGTGCCCGTGTCCAGCATTCACCGCATGAGAGGTGGGGGACACGCTGGACAGGCCTCAAGTCCATCACAGGGGCACATAGAGACAAATGAGATGAACTGTAGAGTTACAAGTGAACCAAACATGCATGTTTTTGGTCTGTAAGATGAAACCTGGAGCACCTGTCATTTCTAACCCGGGCCCAAAGCCTGGCCTGACCCGAATTTGGGCTAGGCCAGGCTGGGTTGTTATAATGTGCTGGATGGGCAGGCCGGGTCGGTGTCAGGCTTTTGATTGTGTCAGCGGACGCGCACTGTTGGCGATCCAATAATATGGCAACATGGCTTGCCATACAATCACCAGCCGCAAATGGCCATTTGACTGTGAACTGACCGACCTTGAAAGAGGTAAAAACAAAAGTTCAGTTAATCTTCAGATGGGACTATACTGCCAGGACGTGATCCATTGCCCAAATGGACCTGCAGCCGCCCAAACAGGTGAGATCCCAAATCAGACATGTCAGAGCAGGGTCCATGTCTGAATAATGCAGATTGCAGATAGAAGCAGGATTTGACAGCCATAAAAGAACAAACACCCCTCAGCTCCGATCTTCTGCCCCTTTTATTCAGATGCACATCCCTGTCCATTAATAAATATTTAAGCAGTCAAAGCTTAATTAAAAATGTTGTTTTTATTTTAATTTAATTAATTAATTAATTTTTTCGGATTCAGGCCTGTAATGACTGTTAATTTGTTGGATCGGGTGGGGATCAGAAATCATGGCTATGGGTTGGGGGGTAGGGTTGGTTCAGATTTTTTTGGGTCTAATGCAACTCTAGTACCAAGAGAAAACCCACATGAGGCTTGTGGGAATATAATGCAAACTGTATTCAGAAAGGTTCGGCTGGGAAGCAAACCTGTTTTCCTTCTTGCTATGGGGCAACATCTCTAACCCCTTATCCCACCATGCAGCTTCATTTCAATTTATTGTTAGTAAAATGTGTTTTATAAAGTGTTTTTAAAGATGCATTGATTCTGAAAAAAAAGCTGCACAATGCTTGAAATTGTGACAGAAAATGTTCCAATGTCGAGTTGGAAATGTCAGTCATTTCTGATCTGCTTAAATGCTTAATTTGCATCATGATTGCATTTTGTATTTGTTTTAACTAAATTACTCTTGAAGATTATCACTGCAGAACAATTTATTATTGGAGACAAGTATGAAAAATAAAAAGAAAACAACAACAACTATGTTTGAAATTTTCACTCACTAACCAGAAGAAAATGGAACCTGGTAATAACAAAACTAAACAGGTGGCTATTAATGCTGTTTGTGGTACACAGAACAAAAACAGCAACACTATAATAATGACTTCACGTATATGATAAAGTTGGAAAACAAATGGCTGTGTTTCAAATCCAATTCATGCCCTTTTGAACTTTATTACTTGGAGCCAAAGAGGTAAACAGGGCTAATGCAAACAACAAGAAAACCCAGTCGACCGTAACATCCCAGTCCAGATATCTCTATAAATCATAAACACGAAAAAGGGACCCAGCAGCGATATCAGTGCAGCACGAGGACAGGCATGGAAACCAAACATGCAATGCAAATCTAAATTCCCCACAAACAAAACAATGTTTTCTTAAACAACAAATAAATGTAGTTTGTCAGTGGGTTATGAAAATAAAGTAGTGAAGAATTAACCTGAAGAAAGTGTAAATTACATCCCACTGTTCCTCCTGAGCATCCCTGCATGTGCTCTCTGTGTTCACAACTACCACAGTGTGATGATATTAAAGGCATTTCCTTTCATGCCTTTTAAACACAAATTTTAGAAGCAGTACCTCCTGCAATTGTTTGTAGCACCAACAAACAAAGGATGTTGGCCACAAATTAATAAAAACTCTGATCATACGTCTGAACACTGCTCCCCTGGCCAACGATTCCCTTGATGTCCTTTGTGTATCTCTGCCTGCCAGCATCAACCAAAGAGGTATATTTCACTGTAATTTAAGTGCATCACACACACACACATTTATGGTCGCCTCTCATGTTTGTTTGACTTTCTCTCCTCTGTGTGCCAGTATTAGAAGTTGAGAACACCCACTGCTGATGTTATGAGACCAACTCCACGAGCCTCTCAGCGGAGGAAGCCTCTTAAATCCTCTTACCTTCAGAGAGCCTGATGTGAACTCCTGACTGGCCTCTTCACAGCACTTTAAAAGATGAGGATGAAAGAGGCTGATGGAAGGTGTAGAAAGCAACACAAGAACACATAATCACATGATAGTAGAGAAAGGACTGTTTTTAGGACAACGTTGCTAAGAGTGGGTCTGAACATGTTCAGAAGGTCCTTAAAGGAACATCCAGGTGGGGGTCTCAGGAAAATGATCTGGCTAAAATTAGACAAGATGTTTGCTTAATGAAAAATAATCCATAAAAATGACTATGAAGTATGAAAATGGCTCTTCACCAACATCTTTCACCACCAGTGCTCTGCAAATGTGACCTATTTTACCAGCGTTCAAGTTCTACATATTATGAATTAATTTTAGAGGGATTTCAGGATGGTCATTAAAGATGGTCAAAGGCTCATTGTATTTGCAGTGTCTTCATTTGATCGTCAACAAATCACATTTTTGTCATCCTGTACAAACCCTCCCACACTAAAACCGCTGAAATTTGAAATGCACTATGAACTCCAGAATTGCGCCGCTTCAGGTGGCTGCATGTTGGAGAAGCTCTCTTACATTCATCCTGAGATGTTGCTTTTGAAAACTTTAATTACAATTTTTTTTCTGGATATAAATCACTTTTTTTCAGATGATTACTTCCTCTGGTATCAGATGTTGTGCTGCTGGAAGGATTTTTAATGAAACCTTTTTTACACTTGGGCATTTGTTATGATGTGTAACCATTACAACAAGGTGGTTTTCTACAACTGGGAGTTGCTGATTAACATCTCAAAAGCTCAAATAAGACCTCAACTGCAGTCCCAAATCCAAAATGAGTTGAAAAGGAGGTGCCGTGGATGCATTACCGTCTACCTGGAGGCTACGCTCGAGTGCCTGACCTCCGAGATCTTGGAGGTCGAGGGAAACATGGCTTGTGACAGTGGGAGGACCGAGATCTTTCCTGGAGTTAAATCTGCAGCGACGAGGGTCTCGGCAGGCTGCTGCAAGGAATGGCCATCACTAGAGGAGTTCTGCTGGCATTCAGGCAGTCCTGCTGCCCAAGAAGATGAGAGGTCTGCTGGGTCTGGGTGGACGGATCAGCATTTGCAGCCAGTTTCTTCGGATCTGCTTTGGGATGGACTGCTACAAGAAATCCTTCCTGCCCAAAGCCATCAGCATTTAGAACAACTCTAATGAAACCAGGATGAGCTGCAACAACAGTTTCCCTTTGGGAATAATAAAGTATTTTTGACTTGAATTGAAGTGAATAATGAAGATCACTGGTAACAGTAAATGCTTTACATCCTGGTGAGAGGGGTGTTTGCCACAAGGCTCCAAAGATTGCTGCATTGTCAGAAAGCTTTGCCTTTCTGCTCAGCTCCTGCTTCACCATCATGGCTGGAACAATGCCCTCATTACTGCAGATGAGGCTGTTCCCACTCTCTCTCCATCCTCCATGAATAAAATGTCCATATGGTTGAACTTCTCTGCTTGAAGCAGAGTCCCCACTGACACAGAGCATTCCATCTTTTTCCTGCTTGATAAATTAACAGACTGCAAGTAATCAAGACATATATAATAATAATAATAATAATAATAATAATAATAATAATAATAATAATAATAATAATAATAATAAATATTTTTTTTATCTCAGGCCAGAAGGTGGCAGAAATGTATAGATCAATGACAGGTCAAAAGAGTCATTTTGCAAATCTCCTAAAACACTAATGGTTGTTTTATGCTTTAAATTGTTCACCATAATCAATAAATATTTAAAAATTTGAGTAAACACAAAGTGGAATGATGAAGGTGCAACAGGTCAAGCAAAACTGGGGGAAAAACTCATAAAAACAACCTTATGGATGGTGTTTTCAACACTTGGTCATTACAATAAAGCAAACAAGCTCAAAACAAATCCATACATGTTTTGATTTTTTTTTAATTAAACTGAGAAAATCATGCAATACCTTTCAATTTAGGAAATAAAAATCTAAGAACAGACAACAAGAGCTAACTGTGATTCATTATTATTTCTGAAGAGAACAGAGGACAAAGAAAGACACAAAGGATTTTGTTCTAAATGAGCATCATCCAACGAGGACAGAGCCAAGTTGTCATGAAATAAACCGACTCTACTATAAATTAAAGGAAAAGGGGACACCACGTCCATCATGTTCTCATAAAGGCCTGGTTATAAAACATCTTCAGCAGAAAAACACATTTTTAATCAAGCCAGCTTTCAAAATGAATACAAAGCAGTGACTTTCAGCTTTAGGCAGAGAAAGCACAAAATAGGAGTTACGGCAGTAAAGATGATAAGAAACAAAAAAGATGTTCTGCAAAAAGTGAACAATTCTTCTCTGGCATTCACAAAAGATTTGACTGACCTGATTTTAAAAACTGACGTGATCAAAACGACTCATTAATCATGTTTTACTCGTTATCACAAACACCTGTGGACAATTTTGTTGGATGCCTCGTCACTTTAATAACAACACATTTTTGCTTCATTTTATTCACTTTGGACTAATACATTTTACGCATTGGTTTCCTTTTTGGAATGGATAATTAAATTGTTTTCTTTATGTTTCATGAGAAATAAGCTGTTCGTGTTCAAACACCAATGACTAAGTTTGGAAATTGAGTGTCTCATAAAAAAGTGACCAAATAGTTTTCAAACTATATCCCTTTATTTTATGCTCCCAAAAAATTCTGAATCAACAAATAAAATGAAGTGGTTCAAAAAGAAGAGCTGTAATTTGGAGTGATTTTAAAGCGTTAACCAAGAAGCCTTCGTGAGAAAGAAAAAATAAAAAATAAAAAAAAGTCAGAATTTTGAAACAGAGAGAAAATTAATGAGCACACTATCATCTGTCTTTAAATATCTAAAGTATTATCAAACATATTTAAACTTCATTTATAGAGAAAAGCCTTCCTGTCAGTCTTAACTCCGAGCAGCATTTTAACAGATCCTTCGATATTATTTTCAGCACCACGGACAGAGTCAGACTTGAGCGATTCAGATGAAACACAAACATTTTGAGTGCTTGAAAAAAGCTCATGCCAAACCTCATATGAAGAGAAGGAAATTATTATTATTTTAGTTTTACATCCGATGTACTTCCTGATGCAACCATTAACCACCGAGCAGATGACAGGTTTAAGAGCCTTGCTCAAGGGCTCAGAGTGGGTCAAATGAGGGTGGAGACAGGCGTTTCATATTTCCCACCTAATTTTGTTTGTTTTTGAATGTTCCAAAATGAGAAAAAGTAATTTACTGAAAAGTACCTGCATTAATTTATTGACCAGTATGTTCCCAAATAGTTTCTTTAAATAAATAAAAGGTTTCTCTCGCTTGAGGTTTTAAAAGAAGTTTCCTGAACTACACTCGACAACCTTTCTGTGCATCTTCTTGATTTTCTTTACCGGCTTCTGATATCCGCTCGCTCTCCTCTGCTTAACTCTCTCCATCTGTTCTTCTCTGCCTGCCTCCATTTTTTACAGTATGGCATGTCTGCTTCATCTGCTGGTCTGTCTCCTCTGAAAGTATCAACGCCATCTGGAGGAAGCGCCATTCCAGAGTGATTCATGATACTGTAGCAAAGCGCATTCAGCTCTGGCTCGAGTGGTCCCAGCAGAAGTTAATGTCTCTGATCCCAGCATTGTTTGCTCATTATGTTGCTCTCTGATTTTCTTTTTCAGATCTACTACAAATCATTTGTGTGATTCTAAAACATGAACTGAGTTTTCATCTTATTTTTTGTGTATTTAAACATCAAGTGTTTGTTGCAAGTCATGACAGGATGCAAATGACCACAAGAAGAGGCAGGCAATGAGGTTCAAGGCTCTTTATTGTCATTTGCATCACATGTGGTACATGAGGTGGAACAAATTTGTGTACTCAAGGTCCCAGTTACACCCCAAAATAGCAACATTATAATATCTATCTATATCTAGCTATATATATCTATATCTATATCTATATCTATATCTATATCTATATCTATATCTATATCTATCTATCTATCTATCTATCTATCTATCTATCTAT
>JARVLU010001462.1:7913904-7927896 GCA_031762415.1 Simpsonichthys santanae
CGTGCCCAGAACACCTCACCAGGGAGGCGTCCAGGAGGCATCCTAACCAGATGCCCGAGCCACCTCAACTGGCTCCTTGATGTGGAGAAGCAGCGGCTCTACTCTGAGTCCCTCCCGGATGACCGAGCTCCTCACCCTATTTCTAAGGGAGAGCCCACACACCCTGCAGATAAAACTCATTTTGGCTGCTTGTATCTGTGATCTCATTCTTTTGGTCGCAACCCAAAGCTCATGACCATAGATGAAGGTTGGAACATTCGACCGTTAAATTGAGAGCTTCGCCTTTTGACTCAGCTCTCACTTCACCATGACAGACCGGTACATCGGCCGCTTCACTGTAGACACCGCACCTATTCACCTATCGATCTCTCACTGCATTTTTCCCTCATTCGTGAACAAGATCCCAAAATACTTTAACTCCTCCACTTGGGGCAGGATCTCCTCCCCGACCCGGAGTGGGTACTCTACCCTTTTCTAGCTCAAGACCATGGCCTCGGATTTAGAGGAACTGATTCTCTGAAAACTGAACTTATTTAGTCACATTAAACTGTCTTTAGCTCAGGCTAGCATAATGCTAACACATTACATTCAATTGTGTTTGTATTTATATGTAATAATGAGGTTGAAGGCTGAAGAACAAAGAATGTCATGATGTTGCATCTTTCTGATACTCCGATATATGTACACTGATCTCCAGAAACGCCAGGTTGACACAAACTTATTTGTCACAAAAAAGTATCTGTAATATGAACAAACAACTTTAACGAGTCACATATACCCTACATGTTCATGTAATACAAAAGTTACGCAACAATAACTGGGTCTGAAGCTAAAACTCTTTGCTGGAGGTGCGCACTAGCACCAGGTGATGAAGAGGGAACAGGTGGATGAAGAAAATGAGCCTGTGGATGGTTGGATGGATACTTAGGGTCAACTGTCCAGGAAAACAGGGAGTATGGGAAAGAGTCCAGGCAGGATGGAGTGGATGGAGACAAGTTTTAGGAGTGATTTGTGACATAAGGGTGTTTGGCTATGTTTTATGGCCTGGAGACAAAGATATGGACAAAAAGACAGGAGACAGAACTGGAAGAGGCAGAAATGAAGATGTTGAAGTTCTCCTTAGGAGTGACAAGAATGGATAAGATTAGAAATGAGATTATCAGAGGTACAGCACATGTTGAACAACTGGGAGATAAAGTTAGAGAGACCAGATTGAGATGGTTTGGACATGTCCAGAGGAGGGACAGTGGGGAAAAAGACAAAAAGGAGCTATCTGGACGCAGTTAGAGAGGACATGGAGGTAGCTGGAGTGAGGACAGAGGATGCAGAGGACAGAGATGGAGGAGGGTGACTCGCCGTGGCGACCCCTGAAGATTTACGAGATAATGTTGTGTTTTTAATTTCCCCAAGTAGACAAATTCAGATTTGCCCAGATTTGTTCACAGTTTCTGACTTAGATAAAAACCAAAAACGTAATGAAATTTCAAGTTGAATCATTTCGCTGTTAAGGTTAAAACATAAAAACTCCGTTAAACGGAATTATCATTATTAACCTCAACTTCTTTTCCTCTTTACCAATTTTACCTTTAAATTTGATCATCTTTGCGGTCACAATTTACCTCTTTATATTTTTCTTTCTTTCTAATTGGGTTAAATTTCACTTCCTCTAAAGACCCATGAACAAATTGTGTTTGTGTAAAGCATGCATGTAAGCATTGTGTGTATAGATGTATGTGACAGCAGAGATGGATTGGTCTGTATTTAGAGAGGCAGAATATCAATAAACAGAGAAGGGGAAACCACTCTCGTGCTTTCTCTGTTGTTCTGCTTCTCTTACACACAAAGTTACTGCTTTCCTGAGGCGTTGCTGGCTGGTGGAAGGATCATTCAGTAATGTGGTGTGTTATGTTCCAGTGTGAAACGCCACAGGTCGCTAAGCAAGGGCTTGAAAAATGAGCTGCTCCTGTGAGCAGGCTAGGATTGATTGACCAAACACTATTTTTTATCGTCAACTCCTTTTGGGGTATACTCCTTCCATAGATTTTCATTCTTCCATCTGTATGTCAACATCGATGGCAAGAAAGATCCTCAAGCAGACTCAGCAACTAACAAATTAAATCAAGCATTATTGACTAAAAACACAAAGATTGTCCAGAATAAAATAAGTGATGAGCTTATGCCAAAAACAGAACAGTGCAGAGGAGCAACATTTGATCCCAAACAAACGTTAAATGGACAGTACTTACCATATTTTTCAGACTATAAGGCGCACCGGATTATAAGGTGCATTAAGTGAACCAAAACAGTCAGATAAGTCAAACTTTATTCAACTCGTTCCAGTGTTTAGTTTGAGCCGGATCCTGCCGAAACAAGATCCAAGGACTCTCTTATTTGGACAGGGTGCGTTCCGGCAACTGTCTGCTTGGATCCGGCAAATCTCAAGCTAAGTTATGAACAAAATAGGTCTGGACACAACAGGACTCAGTTTTTTGTCACATGTCATTTTTCAATGATTACCCTTTCAGAGCTCTTCGGCTTGTAAATGACCCATTTAGATCTTCACGTCAACAAAAGCGCCTCCTATCCTCAACAATATAAGCATTTTCCTGTGCGAGTACCCTAGACCTGTCATTGCCTTTGCCACACTTTAAAGAATTACTTCAAGAGCGCCACAGGAACATTTAAATTACAAATTTGAGATAGAAAAGTCTAATCTTGACTCTTGTAATCAGACCACATACAGGGACTAGATATGGAATTTGACTTTGGATCAGAGCCATGAATGGAAAGATTCTGCACAGCTCCTGATAATTAAAATGGCTTCACGTGTGTGACAACTCTCTCACTCACACCTATAGGGACGATTTAGAGTTACCAGTCAGCCTAACATGCATGTTTTTGGTCTGTGGGAGGAAAGAAAAAGGGAACAATGTTGTGCACAAACAAACAAGCAAGCAAACAAATAATAATAGATTAAACATTAAGCAAGATATATCCTATTTTTATCACAGAAAAAGTGGTTTGTCAAGTTTATGAGGTTAGTAATTGCTCAGTAGCCACCACTGCAATTAACCAACAATATTTCTCCTTTAAACTATAGTTTTTGTTATAGCAACCATTGCTGTTGAGGTGTTTTATTGCACAGCAGGATATTTTAACCCCTTCTTGCAAAGGGCTATGTGGTTATGGGTAACACTAAGATTTTTAGACTCTGCCTGAAGAACATAACCAGCCACAAGGACAACAAAACTGTGACTCGTTCTTTTCCTTGTGTTAAAAAGATTGGCTTTTTTTTAAAATTTTTTATTAACATTCCTCACTGTTTTCCCTTTTTCTTCACTTTTTTAAACTTTACACTTCCATGAAATCTCCCAAGTTGTCCCTAACTCTGTCCCTTCTTCTGTTTCCTTTCTTTCTCTTTGCTCTCAGGATAATTTACCTCCTCCACAAGTCTCATTCTTCACCTTTCATATTTTTTATCCAATAAAATTCACGTTTGGATCATTCGTTATCCAGGTCTATTTCCCCCATTCTCCATGATCTTCTTTTTTTTTCTTCCCACTCCTCCCTCTGTCTTTTTTCCTCTTTACCCAGGCCTGACAGCAATAGAAGCTGTCCAATAAAACAAGCATAAAAAACGCAATCCCCGTCTGGGCCCAGTTTTCACAACCCCCCCCCCCCCCCCCCACACACACACACACACACACACCAACTCAGTGACAGCGTAAATCAGGTATAAAAAGCCAATCCCTGTCTGTAGTCAATTTCCATAAAGATACAAGGAGGGATTCTCTGGAAGAGATGAGATTGAATGTATGTGTAATGTCAAATGCATGCATGTATGTGTTTGTTTGTGTTTACTCATATTATACATAAAACAACAGTGGATTATTTTTTTCAGGTGCATAATTTTCTTGCAATTTTGAGTGTTTATCAGCTCCCAGGTGGTGTAGATGCAGTGTGAATGTGAGAGTGGCTAATGATCACTGTTTACTTCGCACGTCACACCACGGGCTCCGTCACATTATCCTCATGGGGTAAGTGCACCCACAAAGTCATGCACACGCACTCCACACACACCCCATCTCCACCCACCCATTTTCCCACTCAGGGAAAGGCTCACAGACACCCACAGCGTGCAAAGGCTTTAAATCGCAGTCATCTATCTTAAGTAATCAGGTAAAGACACACACTCATTCTTTGTTTATGCATGTGGCAGGTTTTTGGACAACTAAACACAAATGCAAATGCCTAGACAGCTAAACTGTCATACGCAAGTCCGTGCACATGCACACACACAAATATGAGGTTACCTCTCCTAATGAGGCAGACATATTTGCAGAGCTGTCACCAACCACAGAGTTTGATCAGTTTCTAACTCCAGAATTAGGCCTATCCCAAGTGTGTGTGTGTGTGTGTGTTTTACCCATTATTCCTGTTGAGCATATTTAAATAAACATGAAGAAAATATATTTTCCTCAGAGTTTTGTAGCACTATACATCAATTATAGATGGGTGTGAATGGGACTTAACACACCTGTCTTCATGCAACACATGACTGTAGCCCATGTGGCTGCTTGTGCATGCACTCCTCCTCCTCACTCATAACCTGAATGCCAGCACAGTCAACGTGATGGACTAGCTGTGGGATTGGGATTATAACAAGAGGCTATAATTATTAATTAAAGTCTGTTGGACTGTTTACATTTGCTACCTACCAAAGAACATGTGACCATTAGACAATAAAATCTGACCAGAAATCATGTTCACTGATATTTAGATGCACTCATTTCAGATCTGGAAAAATAACGAAAAAAGCCAGAAGGAATTTTAAAAGACTTGTTGCCTGGTTGGAATTAAATGTTTGATTTGTCGTAGAATAAATTGAGTAGATTTTACAAAACAGACAATTTTTACTGTTTATTTTTTTTCTATTGACATTTTTTGTGATTTCTATCATTAGATGTTTGTTTGTGAGCTTAGTTAAAATTTGAAATGTTAAGTAGACCATTTGTTTGCAAATGGACAGGTCTGCACAAAGAGTACCAGTAGTTTATTTCACAGTAGACGTTTTGTGCATGAGTGAATTTGTGTTATATCATCCCATTTGTATACGCTACAGCCTTTACTACGAAGTCTGAGCGCAGGCTTCATTCAGAATACACACGGGGATATTATCATGAGGTTGACAAGCCAACATCATACTACTATGTATTACCATATGTTGTTCACTATGCTAAGCAACATGCCAAGTTCTTTCACCAAATGTTCACAAAAATACTGCAATTACAGATTATTCTAAATGCTAAAATGCTAAGTAGTCAATGTAGCCTATGGTATGGTATTTTTTCCAAATATTAGGAAGTAATAAGGAATTTGCATTATTTCTGACTGCATCATATGCATGATATCCACTGTGCATCAGCCTGTACTGTATATAAATGTGATATGTACCATATACTGCCTTAATAAATCTAGGGAGACGAGATGGGGTAGAGGTAGGGCAGCTGATTTGGGACCCGAAAGTCCCAGGTTCGATCTCCAGCCACATGTCGTGGTGTCTCTGAGCAAGACACCCAATCCCCAATTGCTCCTCGGGTGCCCACATAGCTGCCCGATGCTCCACCAGGGTGCATCCCAGGTGCGATGGGTTAAAAGCAGAGACTAATTTTGCAATTGTATGGGAACATACAATGAGCACTTAATTTTACTAAAGTGCAGATAAGCAGTCTTACGTAGTACTGTAGTTTTGTTTTGTAAAAATGTGTACTTTCAACCAAATTCTACATTTTGTTCAGGTGAGTTTACTCTGTGCATGATTTATATCTGCAGCGTAACCAACTGTAAGTATAAAATCAACTAATTCATCTGTTAATACCAGTAAATCTTATTACCGATTGAGCATGTTTGTGCGGAAGAAGTTCAGTTAATCTCACTAAATAATTAAATCTGACGACTTTTATGTAATTCTGGCAAACTTTACCTTTACTGACAGTACCCGGCCTCCTAAAACGATGTCTAGTTGAACTGAAAAGGGTATTAAAAACAGTAATTATTGCGATTTTTCTACAATACAATGAAGTAAATGTAAAATGAACTTCTAAAATGTCACTTCATAAAGAATTTGCATCAGATTTGGTTTTATTTACCTGGCAAGTGAACAAACTTGGCTTCCTGTTGCTGGCAGCAGGTGGTAATGAAGGGTAAAGTGTGCATGCATTAAACAAAAAAAGTTGTTGTTCACCAGAAAAAAGAACAATAGGACAAAAAAGCCATTTAACTTGACAATTTAAAACAGAAAATGAACAAGGGCCTCAAGATTGTATTTTATGTATATTTACTCAAACTGTTCCAAGTAGCGATCAGCCACATTTCTATGATTTGAGTGCGAGAACTTATGTTGAGTTTCCAAATGTCAGTTTTTATTTGATAGAAACATCAAATACCTCTTTTCCTTTTAATGAAGTAAGTGCGTTAAAAGTCGGCCTCAAATTGATCCAAGAAACATCTTCAAAGTGATTATTACAAATGCTGTAAACCAAAAAGCGGGACTCAATTTCTCAGAGGGATTGACACTCGCACAAGGACATGAAGTTGCACAACATGCAGAGCGCTGGGACACGTCCACACACAAACATGTTTTTGTCTCTCCATCTTTTCCACAAGCACCATTTTCACACACGTCATGTTGGAGAGGACGCTGTGACCTGTGCGATCTGAACGCTATACACCACTTTCCTGTAATAAGTGCAACATCTAATCCTATTTCCATTAGGTGCATGGGCCAGAAGGATGTGTGTGTGTGTAAAGGTGTGCTTTTACTTGCATTAGTGTTGTGTGTATGTGTGCAGGTTCTGTAATCATGTGTGTCAAGACTGAGATAGTGTCCATGTAAGTATGGATGCTTCAGGGTAAGTTGGCAGTGGAAACCTGAGCGTGTGTGTGTGTGTGTGTGTGTGTGTGAACGTGTCCAGTCCTTAATTCTCTCTCTGTGTGGTGGAGTGCTGAATCAGCTCAACCCTGATAGATCTGCTCTGCCCTGGCCAGTACTTCAAATGGGCATTAAGAGCACAAACACGGACACGCTTGCATGCTGAGTCACACAAGAACAGACTTTCCTCAGAACGTTCAGGCAGAAGGAGCCATCCAGTGCTTCCTTGCGGATGCGCACACTCAATTAACGCTATTTTCACACACGTGAAGCCATTTTAATTACCAGGAGCTGTGCAAAATCTTTCCATTCATGGCTCTGATCCAAAGTCAAATCCCATATCTAGTCCCTGTATGTGGTCTGATTACAAGAGTCGAGATTAGACTTTTCTATCGCAAATTTGTAATTTAAATGTTCCTGCGGCGCTCTTGGAAGTAATTCTTTACAGTGTGGCAAAGGCAATGACAGGTCTAGGGTACTCGCACAGAAAAATGCTTATATTGTTGAGGAGAGGAGGTGCTTTTGTTGACGTGGAGATCTAAAAGGGTCATTGTGACACTGATTTGCAACCCAAAGAGCTCTGAAAGTGTAGTCATTGAAAAAGGACATAAGTGACAGAAAAACTGAGTCCAATTGAGTCCAGACCTATACTTTTGGAGACATGGGGCTCTTTCGGGAACAATTAAGCAAAATGGCTCCACAGATCAGTCCATCTTTCTGATTCTTCTGGCCATTCGGAAATCACAGATGATGCGGATTACATCATGCAATGTGAGTTCACAATCACACTGAGGCAGCCAAGTTGTGGCTTGAAGTGTTTGGAGACAAACCCTTTAAACTCATCAATGGTGGGGAATGTCAGTTTTATTTAAATATAGTTTAGTGTTAAATATAGTTTAGTGTTAAATATCCAAACATTTTGCTCTGACTCACAGTTCTGACTTGGTTTGAACAGCAGTATATTTTTAGTGTACCAATAATAACTACCTGCACAATAAATTGTTCCTAAGAGGACATTCTCAATCTATCATCTAATGCGGATCTAAACTTTTAAAATGGTGCTGCATTTAAAAAAAAAAATCTATGCTGAATACCTTTTTGTGTGTAAATGTTATGCAAAGACAGAAGTTTAATGTAAAAAAAATTCTGGAAGCAGAATAGATGAGGTAGAACAAATGTGGGAGTTTCTTCTTTAGAAAGACGAGTTTAATTTGTGAACGTATATTTTTATACCACAAGGTTTCATTGTCAACAAGTCAATTTTGTTTTCATTTTTGTTCTTAATGTAAGCTATCGTTTAGTTTTGTGCACACAGATTATTTTCTTTTCAACCAAACAGTTTTAGTCATGGTGGGTTTTACTACACCAATATTTTCCTATTTTTTAAGAAAAAAAAGTTATTGAATAGATTCTGCTGTACAAACTTTTAACCTTTACAGAAAAAAAAAACAATAATTGAGGAGGAAAAATAAAATGATCAGCTTGAGCCTGCAGGAATATATTTTCTTAAATGGACAGACATGCAGCAGTTCCTCTTGAATATGATTCACTCTGTTCTTCTGATCTCACGTCCGCATCTATTTTTACACTCATCTCTCCGTTTTCTTTTTTCACACTGCAGGAACAATGCTGGAGTGGTCCAGTCACCCAATTATCCAATCAGTGCACTCGCTGTTGGGTATATCAATCACTGTGCACCTCTTCACCTCACTCAATCACCTTCACAGTCAATTTACCATACATTCCTCTCATATTTTTTTGGCCTTCATTCATTTTTTTTCCCCACATCACATCCAGAATCAACTCTTCATCGAGCACAGTGTTCAGTCCTTGGCACGTCAATGAAGTCCAGTACGATTTGTTTCACTTGTTCCAAATTTAAACAGATGAAATCTGACCGTTTCTTATTTTTATGGTGGAAAACGAAGTGGCACAGTGGCTCAGTGGCTCATTTGGTAGAGCTGTTGCCTCGCAGCGAGCAAGTTGCTGGATCAAATTCCAGCTGGAGACCTTTCTTGGTGGAGTTTGCATGTTCTCTTGGTGCACATGTGGGTTTTCTATGGGTACTTCGGTTTCCTCCTACAAACCAATAACATGCATGTTAGGCTGATTGGCATCTTTAAATTGTCCCTATAGGTGAGAGCGAGAGAGTGAATGGTTGTTTGTCTCTGTGTGTCCCTGTGATGGACTGGAGACTTGTCCTGGGTGTCCCCCACCTCTCACACAGTGCATGGGCACCAGTGACCAGGAAGAAGTGGGTAAAGATAATGGATGGATAGATGGATGTATGCGGGGTGGGAAATGACAGGATTAAGATGCTGTTGGTTTTCCATGTCCACAGTAACAAACAGGTGATGAGTAAACTGCTGGATAAACTACAATCAAAGGAGGTGGTGATAAATGCAGTGATCCTGAAAAACAACATCAAGGAGGAACATGAGAAGAACAAGAAATGCCTCCAGATGTGAGAGGAAGGGGAGATGTTGAAGGCTGCCGTGGTGCCAGAGGTCATCATCATCATCAGCAAACTGAAAGAGGAGCTCCTGCAGATCTTATGAACCATGTTGGAGAACTCTTTTCAAAATGACACTCATAGGAACTGAGAGGGAACTGTTCCAAAAACTTTAAGCTCAGATGCACGGTTTTTATGACTCGTTTTTTTGTTTTGATAAATAGTTTGGTCGTTCTGAGAAACCCCCGTAAGGACAATTAAATAAGAACGTCATTTTACCCAACAGTCAAAATTTAAGACAAGGTCTAGAAAAAAAAAATCCAGCTTTGTTTGATGATTTAGTTAAAACTCTGAAGATATTTTGTTCATGTTGTGAATGAGCCTGATTCAAATTACTGGTTTATAAAGTGGGCACAAATTTTCAGCAAAATTTGAACAGAAAAAAACAAAAACCTTTTTAAAGCAAGGAGTAGAATCACTTTTTATATATGATTTTAAACAAGTGTGAACAACTGCTGCAAACAAAGATAATTTTAGGACAAACTTTAACAACTTCCTGCAGAAAAGAGTCAAAATATTTCACATTACAGCTGAATTTAATTGCTTTGTGTTTGTGTTAAGCTGCTAAATCTCATGCCTCCTGTCTTTGTGGGGGCCTGTTCATGTGCTTTTCATTGTTTTTACCCAAATATAAAATCTGAAGGTCCCTGTCCTAACACCACACAGCAGGTTCTGCAAAGGCCACGTGTGCATCCACTATGACTGGGTATGCAGGCACAACAGAGAATGTTGTGGACATTTAGTTAAGTTTCAGTTGCTTTTCACATATACAGTACAAATACTCCAAATAAAAGCACTGCTTTGGCCTTTAAATCAAATAAAAGTGGGTTTTGGATGAAAAATATTGTATATAACTAAATAATGTACACACTTTTTAAAATTATTGCAGATTATCAATCTTGCAGGGTTTAAAAGGAATTTCAGTGTTCCCAATGAGTTGCTTTTTAGTCAAAACTTAGTTTTTTTTTTCTGGCTTCTGGCAACCTAAACTGAAAAACTTAAATAAAATGAATGAATAAATTTAGTTAAAATACAATATAGGATAAGAAAACAGAGAATATAAAAACACTGACAACATTATCCACCACATTTAGAAAAAAAAAAGATCACATAAGTACACAAACATGCATAATCTCCCTTTAAAATTGCTTTATCAGTAATATAGTTTATGCAGAAGTTGTGTTTTAACTTTTTATAGTTCTTGAGCCTTCAACAATGGTCAACTTGAGAAGACATAAAAAAAACAACTACAAAAAAAATAAATAAAATAAAAATAAAAAAACAGACCCTTCAGTGCATCTAAAGCTGTACATGTATTTCGTTCACGGACGGACCACATGCGTATGTTTGTTTATAAGTTTGTGTGCACATGCATACCTGTAAATCAACATCAATGCTTAAGAAGCTCCTTGTATGCTCCTATTACATGGCATGTGTGTGTGTGTGTGTGTGTGTTTCTTCAGCCTTAATTTGATGTCTAAATAACTGGTTCCTGCCCCCAGGGGTTTCCCTGCAATACATCACCACAACAACAATGGAGCTGCCTCTGTCATCTTCCTTGGGGACCAGCTGTTTTCCAGCTCATGCATAGCCTTGTGGGAAATATAGACTTGTGAACAATGCAGGGACACTAAATGATACGTGCACACCCACACAGGCACAGAACGCACACTCTGTGTACTCACGTGGAACTCACAACTGGCTCAATTTGATTTTCTGTCTACCTCAAGGTGCCCGCCCTATTTCTTGGGCTCTTCCTCACAATCGTCTTGGCAGCACATTCTTTTCCTCTTAGGTGAGGTGTTTTGCAGTTGCTTCAAGTAAACTGATTGGTTAGGAGAAAAAGAAGCTGGGATTTTTTCTTTAGGGTATTTAAACAATAACAATTGGTCTTCAGTTCTCGCAATCTGCCTAAAAGTTTAGTTTGGCAGCAAATTAAACAGTAAAACAAATGGTTTAAGTCTGTCATGAAATTTGGATCTCCTTCAATCAGAGTTGACGAAACAAAACAACTGTCAAAAATACTTTAAGCAAAACTTGAGAAAATGTCACGACTAATTACAGTTAAAATCTTTTTTTTTTTTTTTTCATATATTGTGCGCAACACAATTGTGCAGCAAACAAATGAAGAAGGATGGAAATTGCTTTCAATAGCAAGCCAATAAAAAGGTTTCAGAAGGTTATAACCTGACTGAGGGATGAATTTGCAGATTGTGCAAGTTGAGCCGCTCCTCAGTGATTTACATTACCTTTCCAACTTCAGGTGGAAGCAACGTGTGTTGGAGCAAACAAGAAAACTGAATGAAAATGGTGATTAATCCATCCATCCATCTACTATCTTTACCTGCTTCTTCTTTTTTAAGTCACAGGGGGTCACTGGTGCCCATGTTCAGCCATCACTGTGCAGAGGTGGGATACACTCTGGATGGGTCTCCAGTCCATCACAGGGACACAGAGACAAACAACCATTCACTCTCTCACTCACACCAGCCACGTGCCTAACGTTATGTTTTTGGTCTGTGGGAGGAAACTGGAGTACCCGGAGAAAACCCACACATGCATGGAGAGAACGTGCAAACTCCACCCAGAAAGCTCCTCTGACCGGGATTTGAGACGGTGCGATCTGCTTACAGATAGGCGGCAACTCCAGCCACTGCACCACCGTGCTGCCCAACAGTGATGAATGATGTTGGTGAATGATGGTGATGTGTATTTTCTGTGCTGCCAGCCTCACAAACATTCAAACAACAAATTGGAATTTTCCAGAAAAGGATTAGATTAGGATTAGGTGAAAAGAAAAGTATATTGTTATACTTGACTTTTTTCCACAGGCATTGAGAGGATGGAGTCAGAATTTTGACTTTAATCCCAGGATTCCATCTTTAATCTAAGATCTTTAGAATTCTGAGGTTACAGTCAAAACTCTAATTTATGTATTTAGTTTATTATTTTTAGAATTCTGACTTTTTATTCATTTTTTTACTTGACCTTTGTTTTACCAGGTTTGAGAACCAGTTCTCGTTTGCAAACATGACCTTGAATCTCAATTGTCTTTTTATGAGAATACTAAAATAAAAATCTGAATGATGAAAAATAAAATAAAAAAAAGAAAGAATGAAAGAAAAGAAAAATATAATAATTCTGTTGAATGTTCACTATTGGGAAACAATAGAATTGGAAAACTAACAATACTATTACACCAGGTTTTGACTTGTTGTTGCAAACTTTGTCACATTTTTGTCTTGCCAACTTAAATCATTTTCAATTATTCTACAACTACAATGTTATTGATTATTTTTTTCTTTTCTTGTTTTAAACAGGTCTCCATGAACTGGTACAAATATGTTGAATGAAGAGCAAACGAATATAATCTCAGTTTTCTTCAAATCTGAAAGGAAATTCTGAAAATGTTTTAAACAATTCAAGTTCTTGTTTTTTACATTTATTTTGTGCTTGTTTAATACTACCCACATTTTCAAAGTACTTAAAATGTTTTTATGTTTTATTCAACCAATCACTTATCCAGATTCCAAAACAACAAACGAAACATTTATATCCATTCACATAATTTTGTTTAAAAACACAGATTTATTTTTTATTTTATTTTTATTTATTTAAAAACTAATTGCCACAGCGTCTACAAGAAATTATCTTTAGAGAATATAGATGCCTTCATGCCATTTCTTAAGATTTAATGAAATATTTGCTCTCTGTGTAAAGTTGTGACAAATATGTTTGGTAAATATTATAAAGAGCCTCCTAATGATCAGAAGCTGTAATCAGTCATAGCCCGGGGTCAGGCTCTTAGTCTTAATTACCTGTGTGAAAATCATCTTAATTATTTCTCTGTCACATTTCTTTGTGTTTGTTGCTAAACTTTCAGGCAATCAGCTAAATTTGCCTTGCAAAACAAAACTCCCTCTAGCATTGCAATCAATTAGCTCACAGGGAAATCAATTAAGCTCATTGCTAAACAAGCTATTATTAGAAACCTGACAAAAATAAGGATCTACAGTACATGTCATGAGGAGAGCAGATGTTTTTAATTATCGTTCATAATTTTGTGAGAAGACATTACTGAGAGGTACTGCAGCTCAGTCTATTGTTGGGCCACTGGTATATGCTTTAGGGTTTCGTGTTCAACGAGAAAGTTGCTTTTCATGTTTAAATGTGGCAAAGCAGAGGTCATGCTTCAGAAATTTACAGAAACAAGAGTAAAAGATGCAGCATTTTGTTGTAGGCCCTTAACCATAAGCTTCACTCACACTCTGTTGTTGCTGGGGAAAGTGACACTTCCTTCCTGGACCTGCTATATCTTCTACCCAACCACAAATAAGTGGGAGAAACTGGAGGAATGGAATCTAAAAAAGCTAAGTCTGGTCCTCTGGACATTCAAAAAACAAAACAAAACATTTTTTTTTTTTTTTTTTGAAAAAAGCAGAGAAGAAACCCAAACAGGACTCCAGCCAGCCATCAGGTGAAAAGAAGGAACCCAGACCCAGACCAGTGGTTGTTCCGTATGTTGCGGGAGTTTCAGAGAAACTGAGAC
>JARVLU010001462.1:7952015-7977561 GCA_031762415.1 Simpsonichthys santanae
CATCTACACCTCCAGATGCAGGAAGAGGGCCAACTGCATCATGAAGGACCCCACTCACCCAGCACACACACTTTTTGCCCTGCTCCCCTCAAGTAGGAGGTTAAGGAGCATAAAGTGTAGAACCACTAGACTGAGGAACAGGTTCTGTTAGACTCATGAATATCTAACCAGGATAATCACATCATGTTGCTGCTAATCTGTTTCATGTTGATGTGTTCATTCGTGCTCATCTGCTCATACAGACTCGTGTTCGTGCTGCTGTTTGGCATATTGTTTTTATGCTATTAGTGCTTAGCGTACATTTAGTAATTTTTTTCTTAGTTCATATCTCAGATCTTATTACTGTTTTTCTTTTACATTTGATTGTTGGATGTAACTGGGCCCCTGTGTACATAATTTCGCTCCACCACATGTACCACATGTGATGTGAACGACAATAAAAAAAAAAATCTCTGAATTGTATTAATATACTCTGGTAATCCCAAATGGGGGTGTGGGGGGGTGGAAATCTCAATTTCTTTTTCCAAAGGCATCTGGGGAACAGCTGGAGGGTTAAGGGCCTTGCTCAAGAGTCCACAGTGGGGCAAGTGAAGGTGGCGGCAAATATTACCACCCAATTTTTCATGCCAGTCAAGGGATTCAAACTTACAACCACCCAATCACACACTCACCCCCTCCAACCTCCGTTCTCCCTCATTTCAATACATTGCATTTATTCTCTTGTATCTTCAGCCGATAAAAAGACAATCAGACAATTTCATCATAAATGTTCAAATAAACAACTACTTTTTTCTCAGCATTCACCATAGAATCACATCAAAAGTTAATTTATGCTCACTGAGTGAAAAATACAATAGAAAAGTTATGACTAAGGATGTATTTGTCACTTTTTGGGGCTTTTGTGGATTTTGTTATGGTTTGATTAGGTTTAACTGGTTTGAGTTTCCTCTACATCCCTGTTTGTTGTCATTCATATCTACTCTGTTCTGTTCCTGGTCCCCATAAAGTTCTTCCTGAGTTTTAGTTTTCCCAAGTTCCTGTTAATAAGTGTGTTTTGGATTACTTCTTCACTCCACACCCTTGACAGATTTATCACCGTGACAGCAAAGCAAAGTAGGACTAAACGTCTTTTTGTCATCAGAGGAAAAAAACAGAACCTCAAGTGTGAAAAAAAATGTTGGAGAAGCTGGAATATTCACCAATTTGTGGTTGGGTTTGAGCTGAAGATGTTATATTGTCAATTATGAAATCATGCCAACTAAATAATGTATACCTAAATTTGTTACCGGAAGGCCACTAAATTAACAAAGTTTACTTTTTTTGATGGTCACAAATTATCTGTTGTCATTTTTTAATAGAGTTAATGAATAGCTGAAACAGTTTGAACTTGTTTTTTTTTTTTAATAATATTTTGCTTATTAAAACGTTGCTTTTCAATTCTTTGGGCTATATTCTGCTTGTCACCTTAGCTCTTCTAATTTTTCAACAGTAAAGAAACTTTTGTAAGCAAAAAAGGAATATATATTTACTTTAGTCAGTGAGGCAATGTGAAAAAATAAACTAAAACAATGTTATTTATTGAATAAGACAGAGTGAAGTAAGAAAACGTTTGACTTCATGTTTAACTTAAAACTACCGTAGAGTAAATTAATTGTTTTTATTTTATAAAATCAATTTTTTAAAATGAAATGATAGGCTGTGGTTGGTTTACCAGTTCAAGGTAAAATAAGTTAAGGTTTAAAAACATACACTTGATTTTACACTTCTATTATTTCCACAATGTTCTTCTATTTCCCATTTGCTGCCGCTCCATAACTCTTGGAAAATGGACTGATTAATTTTTGTCCGCCCACTCTTAACTCCAACAGACTGACAGGTTCAGCCTGTTGGACACCACTTGTCAGCATGGACAACTACAACTGGGAAAACTTAATTTCCAGCCCACATGGTAAGTTTTGTTTACAGCCCTGACCAGCGTCCCTACGATGTAACAAATCATCTGTTAAACAGATAATGTTTCTTTATTTCCCTTCGTTTTTATCATCTGTGTCTGCAAATTGATATGCAGGTTTGATTCCTTTTGAGGCCACATCATGAAGAAACACGTGTGTATTAGGAATAGTGAGACTTGACCGTAAAGCTTAGTTTATTAATTTAAAAAAAAAAAAAAATCCTATATGCATCAGTCCTCATTTTATATGTACAGTATATGTATTTTATTGGGTGCATGATTTTTTTTGTTTTATTTTTATACAACAATCTGTCTTGCAAATGTGTCTCTTCGTGACTAACCTGCACAAATAAAGAAAATGAACTGAAAATTACTTTAAATCCAAATCCTTTGCATTTCTCTGTATTTTCCCCTTTTAATCTTTTCCATTTCCCCCAGCGCCCTCTTAACATTCACCTGTTCCACCTAACCTCTTGTTCGTACCATCATCTCAGGACAGTTAAGCTCATTTGAGACTCTGATTCATCATTACATGGACAGTGACTTAAGTTGACCCTGCAGAATCAGTTACGCACACAAATTCATGCACATTAAATTCTTCCTCTGTCACAGACGCACACACCTGCTTGGATAATGCAGCCCTGTGTGATTTTTCTCTCTCTCAAAGGTTAATTTGAATGTAAGGAGCCCGAGGCGACGACAGGGAACAAGGGGGTAGTGAGAGCGGGAGACAGGAAACTGGTGAGGTAGAAAGAGGAAGGAGCGTTAACGCTGTAGGACCCGCTTTAACGAAGAGAGAGACATTAAGAGACAAGAAATTAGGAGAAAGAGCGGGACTTGAGTACTCTGAAGCGATATTTAATTAGCCTTGGATGACTAGCCTACTTGCTAGATAAAGGCCACTCTCTCGGCTCGGTTCTCTCCTGACAAGTACCCTGTTAGCAAAACCTCCTCTGAGGCAGATGGAGGGGGCGGAGGCAAGAAGAAAAAGCAACAGATGGGGAGAGGGAGAATGAGAGAAGACAAAATGATGGAAGTGGATATAAAAAGTACGACAGCATGAAGAGGTGATAAAGAGTAAGACTGTCGGGATCTGTGTTTTGTTGTGATTTATTTCGGTGATTCCCATTTAGTTTTTTTTTCACCCTCCTGTGTTTATTTCCCCTCGGTTTCTGCTCCTGCTCCTCTCACCTGCTCCTCATTGTCTTCCCCCAGGTGTGTGTCAATGCCCATAGTTAGTGTCTCTTTAAAACCCCGTCAGTTTGTCACTCCGTTGTTGTGAATTGTGTTTTTCAGTCGTGCTCCTTAGTTTTGTAAGATTGGCGGCCATGGCAGTTTTCAACTGGTGGTTTCTGTAGTCCACCCTCTCCCCCGCCAACTCGTATGAGGCAGTCAGTCAAAGTGGCTCAAAATATCCTGATTCATGCTCAATGATCCAGGTAGAAAAATCAAACAACGTTAACGCAGGTCCTCTGGATGGTTTCTTCTTTGTTAGACTTAGCTTTAACTTGTCAGACAATAACAAGAAAAAACAAGACCCTGACTTTTTTGTCGCTTGTGACTTTGAATGTTTGTCTTCATACTTAAATATATGTTCATGTCCACACACTAAAAACTACTGGGTTAAAATACTCTGGGTTAAATTTGGACTGATTCAACTCTGAGTATTTGGCTCAGCAGTGTTGGGTTATCAATGTCACCCAGCATACTGGCTTAAGTTTTATTTTTCTTCTTCCACACAAGAAGTGGGTTAAAATGACCTTTTCTTCATGAGACTTTGCCTCAGGTGGTTCAAGCATGTGGACGTCTTGTTTATGAGTGATGCTAGGATGGAGCGGGAGATGGATCGGTGGATTGGGGCCTCCTCCTCAGTAAGGAGGGTGTTGCTTTGGTCAGTTGTAGTGACAAAACAGTTGAGTTAAAAGACAAAGCTCTTGATTTACTGGACCGTCTACATTCCTACCCTCACCAATGGTCATGAGGTTTGGCTCATAACTGAAAGATGGATTTCCCGGATACAAGTGGCCAAAATGGGCTTCTTTCACAGCGTGGAGCTTTGTCATCCAGAGGGAGCTCGGAGTGGAACTGCTGCTCCTCTACATCAAAAGGATTCAATAGAGGTGGTTCAGGCATCTAATTAGGATGGTAGAAGGCCCCGGGGAAGACCCAGAAGTTGCTGGAGGGATGGTGTATCTTCTCTGGCCTGGGCACGCCTCAGGGTCCCCCAGAATGAGCTGGAGCGTTGGCGGGGAGAGGATTGTCTGTTTCTCTCCTAGACCTATTGCCTCTACAACCCGACTATGGATAAGTGGAAGCAGATGAATGGACAGATAGAAAATTACCATTTTAAAAATTAAAACTAGTAAAAAGTTGAGTCTAACAAGCACCAACAGTGTTACTTTGACCTAAACACACCAAAGCAGAGGTCCAGTCAGATTTTATTTGGTCAGCTTCTTAAAATGACAGACTACGAAGAGCTACGCAGCTCATCTCCAACAAAAACACTGAGTCAGACTTGTTGACCACAACCCAACCTATGACAGAACTTCTTTACCTCAGCACTTGAGCTATCAAAATGCATCAGAAGTTTTTAGTGAGCACCATTGATGCTTTTTGGTACCAAAATGTTTGATAATTGAAATGAAACTGAATTTATTTCCATGAAATTTAAATACATCTTCTGCGTTACTCAAACATCCAGAGGTAATTCAACAATTCAGCATCCACTGCAGAGTCCAACGTACTTTTGTAATGAAATATACCTTCACAAATTAATATATTCCAACTCAAATATAGTTAATCCTCAAAACTCATCAGCATCTGTTAGTATTCTACAAACTAATGTGAAATGGAAAAATGTGCCATCTGGGTTGTAGGGACATGAATTTTCCTATTTTTGCAGTCATGCTGTATTATTATTGTAGCATGTCATTTTTTATTCATTGGATTCTTGTGCTCCAGGATGCTTCTGACATTTTTGGTGTGCAGGAATTGGATAAGTGCTCGTCTCTGTAATTGTGACAGTAATTACAACAAGCTGTTACCTTATGCAAATCAAAGTATTGCAGATGTCCTGTGTAAACAGTTTCTTAAAATTGGCCCTTCCATCCAAATCGTGCGTTTTCATGTCCTGTATTTCTCTGTGTGACCTGCGACTATACCCCCCCCCCATGCCTCAGCCTTGACAAACAGCACATGGATGTGAATGCAGATTCACAGAGGAAATGATAGATGTCCATACAGACTGGGTTTATAATCTACAGATATGACGACTCTCACCTTCTAAGACACACTTCAAGCTCTAGTTCTCTCTGTTTGAAAAGTTTTCACTTCTTGAGTCCTTTTATTTCCCCCACCCTTTCTGTCCACTCACATTTCTTACATTGGCCACCCAGAGGACGCAGGGTGCTTTCTCCTGACATTCTCATCACTCTTGGTCCTAAAAGCCAATTTGGAGGTCTTGACACTGAGACGATCATGGGTCCTCAGAGACGGGCTGGTGTAAGAAACAGCCTTTACACTGAAAAACTTGATCCTGTGTTTCACTTTTGATAAAGTTTATTAGTTTGTTAGTGATTAAAAAGTGTTATTTTGTGATTATAAAAAAGAACAATGCTTCACAGATAGTTTGCACAAAACAATTTAAGGGGTGGGATTTATTTCAACCTTCCAACCTTTTGTGAGAATATGTGTTCTGTTTATTATTTCTTTAGATTCTTGTGTTTATGCACTTGTGTTTCCAGCCTTTCCCAATAGTTCTTCCTTCATGTTGCCAGGTCCTGCTTCACCTGCTCCCAATCACCTCATTATGTCTCATCAGTGTCCCTTTGAGTTCAGTGTCTTTGAGTTTCCTGGTTGCCCATGGATTGTGCTTTACCCAGATGTTCATGTTCTGTTTCCTCCGTGCCTCCATATTCACTCGTTTTCATGCAAGTTCTGCTGACACATCAGCCTTTTTGTTCATGTTTAATAAATTAATTTATTTTTATTTTCATTTTTATTCTTATCCCTGAGCTCCCTGTCTCTGTCTGAACTTGGGCTCCAGACCCAGAACATACTGTTTTCTTCAATACAAATCTTTTTGATGTAAAAATGTGATTAAAAAATATTTACACTTCAAATGAATATATTTTCTTAAATGGTGGTGTAACCACCTTGCTTTCCTCTATAAAGAGATGGAGAACGTGGTTGAGTGGAAAATTTCAGGATCTCTGCTCAGATGATTTCAAAGTGACTGAAAAAGTAATACAGATAAAAATAATAATAATAATAATAATAAAAAAATACAATAACAGAATCAAAACAGAATTTATCTCCCACAAAAAAGTATCAGTTTCACAGCAGAGACTAAATCAAATGTTAGGCTTTTGTGAACTTTTATACTAGCATTCAAGAAGTGAATGAAATGCTGAAGAATCGGCCATGTGATGTTTCAAAAAGACAGAAATGAATGGGTGAAAAGTAAAAAACAAACAAACAAACAAACAAACAAGCTTGAAGAGATACTAAAATCCATCCAATATTTTTTACCCACTTCTTCCATTTTGGGTCACGGGGGTCACTGATGCCCATGTCCAGCAATCACTGTGCGAGGGGCGGAGGACACCCTGGACAGGTCTCAGTCCATCACAGGGACACATAAAGACAAACGAGACAAACGACCATTCACTCTCTCACAATTTAGAGTCTCCAATCAGCCTAACATGCATGTTTTTGGTCTGTGGGAGGAAACCAGAGTATCCAGAGAAAATCCACACATGCACGGAGAGAACATGCAAACTCCAACCAGAAAGGCCCCCAGACTGGGATTTGAACTGGTGACTGCTTGCTGAGAGGCAGCAGCTCTACCAGTTGCACCACCGTGCTGCATTTTAAATTTTAAAATATAAAAGACAAAAAAAAAAAAAAAAAGATAATAATCTATGCACCTCCTAAATGCAGTCAGCAGTCAAGTAATTATATTTGAGCAGTCAAGTGATTTCTGTTTGAGGTGTCTGTGTGTTCTCTGGTGTGTGTGAATGCTCTCTGTGCTACTCAGCTTCTCTCTGAAGAGATGAATATTAATGACCCTATTAGAAGACACACAGATGCCAGGCTGCGCCTTGGTTGGAGTAACTCAGGGTGATATTGAAAGCAAGTGACATAATGTGAAATATAGTCTGTGTGAGATCTGATTAGAACTTTTTTTAGTCTGCAGGACTCATTGTTGTGGTCACGTTGATGAGGTGAAGCTGATTCCTCTCATATTGAGGGAAATCTAGAAAATGTGACACCATGAAAGAAACTCATCAAGCCTATAGACTTTCTGGTTACTTTTATTTATTTCACTGAAGTGCTGTTGGACTAAAAGAAGCATGTTTTCAGTATTTTGGTTCAGTTTTTTTTTTTATTGTCGCCATCAAAGGCAAAAAGCAGTGATGTCTTTGTCTTTGCATGCGCATGCACATGTGTGTGTTTAGTTGTCTATATAGTTAAAATATCTCAAGAACCAGTAGACGGATTTCAGCAAAACTCTCAAAGAAGTAACCTCTGGATGAGCATCTATCCGTTTACAACCGGTCAAATCTTATTTAGTTGTAACAATCTGTATTTCAAAAGTCAAACCTATTCAAGTAACAACAAAAATTGCTACAGCCCAACCAACTTTAAAGATATTGTGCTAAAAGCTGGTGTGTCTGACACATCCTTCATGTGCTAACTGCACAAAGTTTGTTTGTTAAACGTGAACAGCTTTTAATGAAACACCCAGAATCTGATCATTGATGTGCATCAGCAAGTGATTTACATTGGGAGTCACCATAATTCAAGATGGCTGCCACAGCCAATTGACTTAAGCCAACATGAAAATGGAAAAATTTACATTTGGTGTGGTTTGGGCGGTTGTGGATGAGTGGTTAGAGCAGTCGTCCTCCAATGCCAGAGTTGGGGGTTCGATTCCACCAGCAGTCACATGTTGAAGTGTCCCTGGGCAAGACAGGGAACCCCTCATTGCCTCTGATTTGTGTCCCATCGGTGTATGAATGTAAAAGCACTGATTAGTCTTTCTATAGATCTAGTAGAGTGCTGTATGAATGGGTAAATGAGGAAACAGATTGTGCTGTAAAGATCTTTGAGTGTCTTGATAAGATAGAAAGTCGTTATAGAAGTACAGTCCATTTACCATTTAAGCTAATAGTCATCCTCTACACATTTTTTTGAGTGCCACCACATCTTGAAAGTGAAAGTGCAAAATATTGTCTTTGCTGCATATGATGCTCCCATACGATGAAGAAACGTGCCCTGCATTCAGTGCGATACACCCCAGCAAAGCAGCAGGCAGCTGTGTAAGCACTTGGGGAACAGGTAGGAAATGGCTGTCTTGTTCAGGGACACCACCCAACATGTGGGTATGGCAGGGAGTTGAACCTGCAACATTTAGTCCCAAGTCAGCTGCCCTACCATTTCTTACAATATCACGAGACTGTTATAACACAACCATAACTCTGACCCTCCTCTCTTTATCATAGTTTTAAATTTAAAACACAGGCCTAACATTTGCATTCCTTCAGAGAACACTACTTTTTAAATTGTTTTAAGATTATGAATATGCTTTTATTATAGGTTAAATGTAAAAAAAAGACCTTTAAAAATTCCAATTTAATAACTGAAAAAAAAAAATGTATACATTTTTGTCCAGTTCTTATTTTTATCTGTCTTTTCTTAGAAATAGAATTCAATTATACCTTTGTAATTATACCTTTTGTTTGTCACTCTTGGCAAAATCTCACGTTGAGGCTGTGACAGTATCTTCAGAGTGACACAAATGACTACGTGCACGAGCGGTGTCACTCAAACACACATAATTGTCACCTGACTGCCACCCCACCTGCATCTCTAGAAAAGTATTACAGAAACTTTTAGCTTGTTATTTTAGTCCACAGGCCACTTCTTAAAAGCTTTATAAAAGGTATTACGTCTTGTTGCTCCATTTGAGAGGATTCCAAAAACTTTTTTTAAATCTTCAGACACTAGCAGTAAGAGCACAACACTGATAATTCATAATGAGGAGATGAGATATGTTGACTCATAAGTCAGAAAAAGACTACAGACACATGGAGCTGTTCAGAAATAAAGTTTTATCTCACTGGGATGCTACCGTAACTGGTGACTTCAGGTTGCAAGAAAATTGTGACAAAATAGGAAAACGTTGTTGCAGTTTTACTGAGTTCTGTGTGCTCAGTTCAATTCAGTTCAATTCAATAATACTTTATTAATCCCAAAGGGAAATTAAACATTGTTGTAACTCATTCTCATTTCATAAATAGATGTTATCGATACTGATGGCTGTGGGCAGGAAGGATCTCTTGTAATAGTCCATCCCACAGTGGATCTGAAGAAACTGGCTGCAGATGCTGTTCGATCCGTCCACTCAGTTTCCCTGAGCTGCAGGACCGCCCAAATGGAGCTCGTCGCCACTGTGGACAGCTGACAGGTGCCGGGTGACGATCCCGGTCCTTCTGCTGTTATGAGCCATGTTTCTTGCCAGTTCCAGGATTTTCTGAGGAAATCTTTGGATCGTAGTGGTCTGGCACTCGAGTACACCTGGCAGGTAGACGGAATGCATCCGCGGAGCCTCCTTTTCAACTCATTTGAGATTTGGGGCTGTAGCTGAGATATTATTTGAGCTTTTAAGATGTTAATCAGCAACTTCTGGTTGTAAAACAAAACAAAACAAAACAAACAAACAAAAAAAAAACACCTTGTTTTTATGGTTATGCATCATAACAAATGTCCAAAAGTAAAAAAAAAAAAAGTTTAAGTAAAAATCCTTCCAGCTGCACAGCATCTGATACCAGCAGAAACAATCATCAAAAAGTGATTTACATCCAGAAAAAACAGGAATCAAATTTTCCAAAAGCAATATTTCAGAATGAATGTAACAGAGGTACACCAACATGCAGCCACCCTGAACGAAGCAATTCTATTGGTTTGTGACCAGTCAGCCAGTGAGTCATCCAGACAGTCAGGTTCTGAGTAGTAACTTTTTTTCATAATTATTGTCATGCACAACTTGCAGATTTGAGCTCTATCTGTTGCATCAAACCTGCTTCAGCTCATTCTGCACCCATATTGAACACCAACACCACGTTTATGATTTATTATTCTAAAATACCCTTTTGAAATTAAGTGATTGATCATCATCATTAGCCTCAAAAGTTTTCTGTCTGAGGAGAGCGCCCATGCAGCTTTCAAAATCCAGCCCATGAGGCTGGTTGGAGACGCTTGCAAATAAACTGAAAAGAGTTTGAGATGCTCATGATGACTGTGGATATTTTGCGAGAAAATCTATAATAGTAAAAAAATAAAAATAAATAAAGGTTCAGGATTGCCTTTACGACTCTTGTAAAATCTGTGAACCCTGGTGCATATTTGGAGACTTCTCTTTGGATGCCATTCACCAGGCCGCTGACAACAGATATTATTCTGAATGATCATAGCTTTAAAGTGATTCCCTACCAACACTGAAAAATTTAGAAAATAAAAATCTCCTGTAGCTCCACCTTTGAGACTGGAGGTAAGTGCTGTAGCCTTTCAGCCTCCCTGCTGAGCTGACAACCTTTAGCACCCTCAAATTAGCAACGCACTTCCAGTTGACGGTTCCATACAGCTTCAGTGCAACCCTTTGAATCTCTGAGCTCCATGAACATACAAACGGCCTGACCTCCTACAGATGAAGATACTAGCCAGGGCACTTTCCTCTCAACTTTGCCTGAACCCTCCAGCTGTGGGCTGCTCAAACATTTCCCGAGCCAGAATCCATATTGTGAATGCCGTCTGCAGCCCGCTGAGCCAAAACACACGACCTTGTGCTGATCTCTGCTCGCAATCCTGCAGTTTTTATAGTTTTGTTCTGCTGCGAGGTCACAGACTGTGGTGACCCCTGCCTTCGTCTGACTGGACAGCAGGCTGGATGAGACGAAACAGTTTGATAATAACAGCCTTTTTTTTCAACTGTTCAATGTTTGGCTTTTAGTCAAACAGTCATAAAATGAAATAGCCTGTTTACACATTTTTTGTTGTTAAGAAAAATGTAAGAAACATTGTCTGGATCGTTTGTTTAAGTTTTAAAAATGCTGAAAATACTAAACTGTTTTACATTTATTACACGGGTTATCAAAAGGATTTGATTTGACCAAACAAACAAAACGAAATCTACAAACTTAACAATACTTCTTTAAAAAATATATTTTTATAAATGACTTTTGTTTTTATTTCATTTTATATCACTACTTTTATTTGCTTGTCATTTTGTTTTTGATGTATGTTTATTGTTGTGTGTTCCTCATCTGTTTTTTTGTTTAAAAACAGGTCTCTCTTGCAAATGAGTCCTCGTGACTCAGTCAGACTAACCTGTATAAATAAAGGTTGAATGAATACTGTATATTCATAATGCAGGTATGTGAGATCCAGTCTGAATGTTCATAAGCTGAATCAGGCTGTCCAGACAACTATTTTACTAAATGTGCACTAAAAAGGGACATATTTGTCACTGTGTACCTTTTTCACATCAGCATTTAACCACAGTTTGTTTTATAAGAAAACAAAATCAACCAGAATGTACATGGGATTTGAACCTAGGTGTCCCACATAAAAACACAAAGCAGTTTCCACACACCAACCAGTTAATCTGAAGTAGATATGCCTTCATTATAGACCTGCGGTGCTTACATTTGATGATTGATTATTTTAGATGGGTGTGTTTTGCATGTGTTAAAGGATTACTTTTGAGATTCCAGCAGGAGGTTGGCTTGAAACACAGCAGTGAAAGGCTCCATGGGACAGATCTGATTGGCTGGTAGTAGAGTGAGGAAGTCCTGTGGATGGGGGACAAAACTTTTTCACTTAAAGAAACTGGTCCAGATGACACATTTTAACCTTTTTTTGTTGATATCTACCTGGATGATTGAGCTTACAACCCTCCCCCCACAATTTTCATACTTACATTTCTTATTTTTCTTTTTTGTTCCTGATTTTTCTTTCTCATTTTGACCATAAGATGGCCACAGGACCACTAAATTGAATCAGGGCAGTTACAAGAATTTTTTTTTTTTTTTTTTTTTGGTGCAACATCATTTCTTCAACATAAAACTAATATGGTTTAATATCCAGACATCTGCTTTTTGGATGATTTGCAGGCTGTTTGTTGGCAATTAGTAATTTTTTTGTGTGCCAATTATAGGAAATACAGACATGATGGAAAAACGCCTTTTTTTTCCTAGCAAAATTCTTAAATGTTTGTTTTTATTACAAATTTGTGTTAGTATTGCGTGACGGAAATGGTTTGCATAAAAATTGTTGTTGGAGGAGGCAGGGTAGCTAACAGATGGGCGAGCATGTGGTTGCTGAGAAGCAAGGCGGGATTCTTGAGGAAGAAAAGAGAAAAAGCAAAATCAGTCTGATACAGTGACAAAGGTTTAAACCTAGATTGACGCCGACTGTCGTCACTCATCAGCTGGTATTAAACAGCAATCCAGCATGAGATGGAGTGAGGACCAGTGAGGATTTACTGGCAGCTTGATGTGGGATGGATTGCAGGTGTGGATGATCATCGTCAGAGAAGCAATCATATCCTGACACACACACACAAACATCCTAAGAAGAGAGGAAAATCATGAACCAATGCAGGCTGTGTGCAAAGGTCAAAATTCAGAAGTCTGCAACACTTTTGATGGGATAAAAAAAATCTTCACCTCATTCGCAATGAAAACTCACATAAGGGACCTTTATAGATCTAAGACGCATGAGACATTTCCCATCCTCTTTGACTAAAGTAATTTTATTTCTTGGAATAGCATTTAACTGCTTTATTTGACTGTGATGAGGTCCAGCAGGAACATGAAAGCCCACTTGTTGTTTTTTTTTTTGGAAAGAAGCTGTAATTACCTGTGGGCTTCTCTCTTACTTGATTACTGTAGAAAACTAATCCTGAAGAGCTGAAACCCAAGCAGCACACTCCAGCAAAGATGCAAAGAGCATGCACAAATCCACACACTTTTCAGTTCGTGCACACACATACACCTCACAGACGTATGCACAGCCACACACACACAGGTGTGCACACCATACACGTTATCACACCAACACAAAAGCCCAGAGGCCCACAGCTTAATTGAACTTTCCCACCGATCTACCAACCCCCCCCCCCCCCCCCCCCACTCCCTTCTTAATCAGTAGAGAGTTGGAGGTGGCGAATAAAAAGAGAGAGAAAAACTAAAAAAAGATGGCTGAGAAAAGAAAATAAGGTAAAGGAAAGAGAACAAAGAGAAAGAAAGCCGAGCTGAAGATCTAGTGGAAAAAAGGGGACGAGGATGGAGGAGTGGAGGTGTTAGATGGTTAATTTAATCTTGCGCAGGAAACAGACTGAGGGGGAAATGAGCTCTAACAAAACCAACTTTATCCAAAGATAAATTGGAATAGTTGAAAAGTGTATACGATTACAGAGAAAACGCCCACAGCTGGGAGGGGATTTGAAAAACGATGATGAGATGATGGTGGAAGTTGGTGGGATGATTGCCTCAAATGATGAACACTGTGACTTCACTTGGCTTGGAAATAATTTTGCTCAAATAACAAAATTATGAAAAGTAATTAGTAAAATAAAAATAGACCAACATTTATACCATGAAGGCCTTTAGGTTTGGAAGTTATTTTTTCAATAAAGCTGCATGTGGCACAATCTGTGGTGGATGTTAACTCTATGTTCTACGATTTTGACCCTCGAGGTGGCTGCATGTTGGAGTAGCTGTTCCTTTCATTCTGGAGCATTGCTTTTGAAAACTTTGTTTCCTATCTTTTCTGGATGTAAATGGCTTTTGTGGATGATTACTTCCTCTGGTATTGGATGCTGTGCAGCTGGAAGGATTTTTACTGGAACCTTTTTACTTTTGGACATTCGATATTAAGCGTAGCCATGACAACAAGGTGGTTTTTACAACCGGGAGCAGCTGACTAACATCTCAAAGCTCAAATATTACCTCAAACACAACCCCAAATCCCAAATGAGTTGTAAAGGAGGCACCATGGATGCATCTCCGTCTGCCTGGCGGAGATGATTGAGCAACTGACTGCTGAAATCCTTGGAATTTGCAGGAAACATGGCTCGTAACAACAGAATAATAAATGGTAAATGGGCTGTACTTATATAGCGCTTTTCTATCTTATCAAGATATAAGCGCTTTACACTACAATCTGTGCCCAATTTACCCATTCACACAGCATTCTAGTAGATCTCTACAAAGCTAATTGAACAAATCATTCTAAAGAGACCAGTCAATGCTTTTAGATCACATTCATACACCGATGGGACACGACACACATCGGAGGCAATGAGGGGTTCAGTGTCTTACCCAGGGACACTTGGGCATGTGACTGCTAGCAGATTTGAACCCTTAACTCTTGCTTTAGAGGACAATTGCTTTAACCACTCAGCCACAGCTGTCCGGCAAGAAGACCAGGATCATCCCCTGACTCCTGCAGTTGGATGACTGCAATGATGAAGAGCCCAACAAGCTGCTGAGAGAAGAGGTGGTCCTGCCCAGGAGGACAGAGAGGCCCGCTGGTTCTGGATGGATGGATCTGCATCTACAGCCAGTTTCTTCAGATCCGCTGTGGGACAGACTGCTGCAGATCCTTCCTGCCCACAGCCATCAGCATCTACAACTCACTGAAACCAGGATGATGAGCTACAATATTTAATTTCCCTTTGAGATTAATCAAGTATTTTGAATTGAACTGAATTGAACTGTCCTGTTTGTCTTTGCTGTCCCTCTCAGTTTTTTTGTGAACAAACTTCAAATTTTGAGAAATAAACCCAGCCCCGGATTTTCTTCAGCGCCAAGCCATGCTATGACTGAAAATGATTACAATAATCATTTTATTTTGACATGCGGATTCTTTATCATTGATTTTTGTCATATAAACTGCGTTGACAATTTTGTTTACTTCCCGACGCTCATTCCAAGTGAAACATCTTTGAATTTGTGAGCTAGAGGAGGAAAACGTGACGAGGTGCCGACATGCAGCATCTCCCTGACAGCTGAAGCTTTCTGTCTCCTTTTCTGTAATTGCGAGCGTATTTATTCCAGCTTTGTAGCCGGCTTATGTGCAGCTGCGTCTAGATGGCAGGAGGCAGTTTTAGACACTTGCTCTTTATTCCTCAAATTGAGAAACACACTTATCAATGCAAATGAGGACCAACGCGCAGGGGAGAGTATTAGGAGTTATATCAGAAACTGAGGCAAAGCAAAATAAATAAATAAATAAAAAAAGCCAGAAAATTATTCCTTGTTTGGGCATCTGGGAGAGAGAAATAAAAAGGAAATCTTCCCAAGTTTCCATTTTTGTCACTTAATTTAGTTTTAGTTGTGTGGGACACAATGGAGCTGAGTATGACAGGGAAAGTGTGAAGGTAATCCAGTTAGTTGAAGAGACAGTCTCGCCTCGGCTCTCCTCTGCTCGCGCACTGACTCTCAACTCTGATTGGCTGGATGCTGACCGGGCTAAAAGCTTTTGAAGCAAAGGTGAAGCACAATTAGATTCACTGTCACATGAACTCACACACACAAACACACAACACATACACATGCACAAACTGAACTATTTCTGACTGTGCACTGACTTTGCAGAGTAATAAAACTACATTTTACTGAAACACAAACATCCCTTCTTGGGCTTCCTAATTATTTTTCACTTCACAGTTCCTGCAGTTCAAATTGTTTTTGTTTTATTTCTTCAATCCACTCAAAAGATGAAATTAATGAACCCAGTAAATGCTCTTGAATTTAAAGGCCTTGCATTCTTTGAAGGAATGTGCGTTCCACAGGCTTACACAACAGACCTTTAGACTAAAATTTAGGTTTAAACAGATTTTGTACAGTCAGTTAGCACTCAGAGTAAACATTATGGAATTATGTCAACTACTACTACAGCAGACTTTAGGTCAATATCTGTAAAACTGACTGAATACAACCAATTGTGATTTTAAGGTAATTTGTTTGTGCAGCCATCTTGAATTGGGTTGGCTCTACCACTTTAACTGTTTATGTACAGCCAATGATTGTTTTCTGAAATTTTTAAACCATATCTATCTGATAGACTCCAATTTGTAGATGTAAATAATAAATCTTCTACATACACCAAAGTTGGTTATGGAGTTCCTCAGGGCTCAGTGCTTGGACGATTACTTTTTGCTTTATATATGCTTCATTTAGGTAAAGTTATTAAACAGTATGGGATACATTTTCATTGTTATGCTAATGACAATTATTTTTGTCCATTCAACCTAATGAATTCAATCAGTTACTTAGACTACAACCATGTCACAGAAAAAAGAAAAACCTGGATGATTCGTAATTTTCTCCTCTTGAACACAGACAAGAGGATTTGGTTTTTGGACCTGAGCATCTTAGGAATGAATTTTTCAGTCTTTTGCCCTCCTTGGACAGCATTAATCTGGCCTCTACCTCTAATGTTGAAAATATTGGTGTTATTTTTGGTCAGGACATGTCTTTTGTCCCCCACATTAAAAATGTTACTAGAACTGCCTTCTTCCACCTGCGTAATATCACTAAAATTAGAAACAACTTATCTAAAAACGATGCAGAAAAACTGGTTCCTGCATTTGTCATGTCTAGACTGGACTATTGCAATGGTTTATTATCTGGGTGTTCAAATAATTCTTTAAAAAGTCGTCAGTTGATCCAAAATGCTGCTGCCAGAGTCTTAACTGGAGTTAGTAGGAGAGATAATATATCTCCAGTTTTAGCTTCTCTCCATTGGCTCCCTGTCAAATCCAGAATAGAATTCAAAATCCTGCTTCCAACCTACAAAACTCTCAACAACCTAGCTCCATTTTATATTACAGATCTTATCGTTCCATATTTTCCTAACAGAGCACTTCGCTCTCAGGCTGCAGGTTTACTTGTGGTTCCTAGAGTTTCCAAAAACAAAATGGGAGGAAGATATTTCAGTTATCAGGCTCCTCTCTTGTGGAACCAACTTCCAGTTTCTGTCTGTAAGACTGACACATTATCCAGTTTTAAGACTGGGTTCAAGACTTTCCTTTTTGATAAATCCTATAGTTAGTGTTGGCTTGGGTTTCCTGAGCTGTCCCTTAGTTATACTTCTAGGCTTAGATTGCTGGAGGACAAACTGACCACATTTTTTTCACTAAACTAACGTCTTTCCTTACTCTGCTCAACCTGTTTTGTATTTGTAATTATTTTTTCTGTCCTTAACATGTGTTTTTTGTCATTCAGGTACACCTGGACCTAAATCTGGACCTGCCATTCTGCGCTCGTTTGTTTTTCTGTCCTCTCAAACCCAGCCGGTCAAAGCAGATGGCCGCTTGTCCTGAGCCGGGTTCTGCTGGAGGTTTCTTCCTGTTAAATTAAGTTTTTTCTTTCCACTGTTGTCACTGTGCTTTTTCAGGATGGGAGACTGTGAAGACAAGTTTCAACTTGTCTGCTGGCTTCCTTAGATTGAGAGCTTTACTAAATGGCTTTTCTATGTATGTGAGTTCCTGTAAAGTGCCTTGATACAACTTTGTTGTGATTTGGTGCTTTATAAATAAATTGAATTGAAATAAACTCAATTGGATTGATGTTGCAATAAAATGTGTCTATTTTTATATGAGCTACTGTATATAGGTAAAAGGCAGACACACAAACTCGCACATGAGCAACATCTGTTTTAGCTTTGGGCAGTGGGCAATAGTAACTTCACTTTTTGCACCTGAGACCATGTATACCTTTGATATTTCACTCATCCTGACCCACATATGAAAACAAGACAGCCTCAAGACAGATTTGCAACAAACAGGAAATGTTTGTTCTCATAATTATCAACTGATGGAAAAGTTTTTTCTGTTTCTGGTTTATGTTTGCATTTCAATCAAAAGTTGTGCTTGAATATGACTAACTTTGCCAGCTGATGCTCTTTGTGCCATTATGTGGAGTATTTAGTTTGGGCTCGTAGAAGCATTTTGAGAGTTTAGTCCTAAATTTCTGGCTCTCAAAATTTTGTGGCAGCTTCTCTTCACAGACAGAAGCTCCAAATTGGCTTTTAGTTTAACAAAAAAAAAAAAAAAAAAAAACAACAACACCAACAAACTTGACAAATTCATGGTTATAAATTATTTAGTAATAAATATAATCACAGCCAATTTTTGTGCCACTTATGTCCAATTTATTCTTGTTTTTCTCAGCTATAATCCTAAAGAATGATCCAAAAAAATGGCTTTAAGAAAATTATTTTGCATTATTTAGATATAAATTTTATTAAACTCATTTTTTTGCACTGGATACGTGTAAAAAGTTCATGGTCATTTTTATTTAACAGCCAAATAAAAGTTTAATGTTCAAAACTTTTTAATTATATTTGAGTAAACTTTAGTGCAAAAAATTAATGTCTTGATTAAAACATGGGGGTCCAACAAACAGACACAAAGGTAATGTTCTTAGTTTGGGGTTAACTGGCAGAATATAATAGAAGGGTGTATATATCAAATAATAATAATAATAATAATAATAATAATAATAATAATTCTTATTAAATAAGAACAAACATATTTTCACATTATTTATTTTACTATACAGTATATAATCCATACCTTTTCACAAAAAAAAAAAAACAACTAAAAGAAGAAGAAAGTGTGACAAACACTTTCTTCTTCTTTTAGTTGTTTTTTCCTTAAAAAACAATTGTAGATATACTTGCACACACATGTCCACATACTCATAGTTTGTTACTGTAAACTCACTGATAAAGGTGGAGCAAGATGCACACGTGTGTGTTTGTTTCTCATGAACCAGAAAATGGATGAAAATCTCATCCATCCATCCATTTTTTAACCGCCTCTTCCTTTCCAGGTCACGGGGGTCACTGGTGCCCACGTCCAGCAGTGAGAGACGGGGACACCCTGGACAGGTCTCAAGTTCATCACAGACAAATGAGGTGAACAACTCTCACTTTGGGACAATTTAGAGTTCATGGTTCAGAAAACATGCATGTTTTTGGTCTGTGGGAGGAAACCAGAGTACCAGGAGAAAACCTACGCATGCACAGAGGGAACATGCAAACTCCACCAAAAAAAAAAGTCCTTGGCTGGGATTTTATCCAGCAACCTACTCACAGAGAGGTGACAGCTCTACCAACTGTGCCACCATACAAACAATGAAACTTTCAGAAAGTAATAATTTCATGAACGCCTACAAAAAATTAAAATAAACATAAACTTTATTATGTAAAATTGAACAAAATTTCATTTAATTTCTCCACAGCAGTGCAGGAGTCCATAATTTACATGTATTTTATAGACTTTGGTGTTTAGGAATGGCCGTGGCTGCGTGCGTGCTTGCTGTTGTAGTCACTTCATTAGTGACCTGAGTTCAGCAGTCTAATAGCTCGTGACATGAAACTGTTGCAGAACCTGATGGTTCTGGTTCTCAGGCTGTGGCACCTACTGCCAGAGGTCAACAGAGTAAACAGCCCATATTGTGGGTGTGAGTTATCTCTTTTGATATTATTTTGTTTCTATTCAGGCAGCGTCTGAGACTACTGTCCTGGATGGATGGGAGGGGTGTCAATGATTTTCTCTGCCGTCCTCACCACCATCCTCACATCCTTCCAGTCTGCAGCCGGTCAGCGTCCATCAATTAAATTCAATTCAGTTTATTTACTGTAATAATGCAAAGTCACAACACACACGTCGTCTTATGGCACTGAACAGAACAGTTCAGTTCAAGAAGTGTCTTCTTCAGAAGTTTTCATGTCGTTTCCTTCAGTAGTTCTTGGTGCAGCGGCACCATAGACGAAGGGGGAACAACTTGGCTCGATTGACTCATTGCAGTGTGAACGTGAACCGCACCAGCTGAAAATGTAACAGATGTTCTGAATTTTGGTCCCCAGTTGAACAGAGTCTACCGGACTGTCAGATGTGAAAACATCCTCAAGCTTCACATGTTTTACTTTGGACCTCCGCATCATCAAAAGCTATTTTCAATGAGATTAAAAATTAACAGAATTCTTTATTATTATTTTTGCTTTTTTTTTATTTAAATTTAAATATTTTAAATCACTATCAGTCTAATGTGCACTAGATGTGGCTGATGAGTGCAAATAGAAAAAGTTAAGTTTTTTTTCAAACATTCCTGCTGTGTGTACAGGACTTGAGAGACAATCTTTCTGCCTGGAATTGTACCAGAAGTTTTCTAAGGTTTGGAAAAGATTACCTTGCTCCAGAAAAAAAGAACACCTCCGTAAACCTAAAAAGAAAAATATGGCTGTCATGGTCTGTGATTTTGCCATATTGCAACTTTACAAAAACAATTCTCACCATCTGTCACTCACTATTGTACACACTCTGTCAAAATAAACACTCGATATTTTTTCCCCTTTTTGGACCCTGTTTTTGTTTCTCTTTCACACATATACACACACATACACGCACACACCTTTATTCCTCCTACAGTGGGGGACATTTATTCTGATTATGTTGGGCCCCGGAGATCGAAGATTGTAGTAATCAGAAAACTGGCCAGGCATCTATCACTGCAGCAACCAATCAAACAGCCTGTTTCCCCAACAGCGAATGGGAAAAAATTACACACAGAAATGATTCCCACCAGAATGTGTGTGCACGTTGGGTTACTTTTATCCTTGTAAGGACCAATTTTAGACCCATGAAACGTGATTAAATGACATTTTATTTGTGTTTACTTTAACATACATGAAAACTGAGAGACACGTGGCCAAATAAAAGCTAGATGTAAGTAATTACTGTACTTTGGAGTTTAAAAGGTTAAGAGAATAAATCTTAATCACACTTTAGTCCTCACAAGGATTAATGTGTGTGTGTGTGTGTGTGTGTGTGTGTGTTTCTGTCTGTCTGGGGAGAGCGAGGCTATTTGTTTTAGCTGATGATAAAGGCTGCAATGTATTTGGAGAGACAGAAAGCAGGGAATTAGAAGCAAGTGTATGAAACTGGTTGAGTAGCGACATTGCTGAGACCCAAAAGACCAACAAGCCTGTATCTGACACACACACACACATACACACTCACATACACCCATACTTCACACACTAAATGTTTGGCATGCAATCAAACCTACATGTTTTGAAAAGCTCTTCCCCCCTCGGTTTTATTACCACACATTTATCACTTACTAGGACCATGCACGTATTGTGTGTGCACAATAACCACTGACATGCATGTAGAAAACATACCCTGACAAACATTCAAATCCTGAACTATCATCAAGGTTGAGTTATTCTGTAGGCAGGTGGAAGGAATGAACAGAGCAAAGAAAAATACATTAAGGTATGTTAGTTTTATTTTTATAACACATTGGAAATAACAAGAAAATTAGAGAAATAAAAAGTTTAGGGTAAATAATTATGAAGGTCTTGAAAAAATGAACTAATAATCAGTAAATAATACAGTACAGTATAAACAAGATTAAAGGCCTAACACGACTAAGGTAATTTGTTACCATCTAAGGATTACTATGAGTTTCACTAAAATCTGTTCAATGGTTCATCAGATATTTTGCTAACAGACAGGGTGTCTCTGACAGGCAATGTCAAAGTTTTTGGGAAAAAAGTTGAGAAAAAGCACAACTCGCATACAAACATAAGAAACAATATCCATCCATAATTTTTACCCACTTCTTCCTTTTCAGGTCACAGGGGTCACTGATGCCAATGTCCAGCAGCCACTGTGCGAGGGGTGGGGGACATCCTGGGCAGGTCTTCAATCCATCAAAGGGACACATGGAGACAAACAACCATTCACTCTCTCACTCTCACCTACGGACAATTTAGAGTTATGAATCAGTCTAACATGCATGTTTTTAGTCTGTGGGAGAAAACCCACACATGCACAGAGAGAACAAACAAACTCCACCCAGAAAGGCCCCCGGACCGGGATTTGAACCAGGGTAACCTGCTCCCCGAGAGGCAGCAGCTCTACTGATTGCGCCACCGTGCTGTCCAAGAAACAATATGATGTTGTTGTTTTTTTTGTAAATTACTATTAGTGAATGAAGTTTACATATTAATTTGTTAAAGAAGCAACAAACAATAAGTGTTCACCTTTAGAATGACATGAGGGGAAAAAAAACTAAGTGTGAATTAAGTGACATAATAGTGTAAACAAGAGTTAATAAACTAGTAATGTTCAAAATGGTTAAAAGTTATACAGCAGTCCCTCATTTATCGTGAGGGATCCATACCCTAAAGACCCACAATAAGTGAAAAATCGTGAAGTAAGAATAGTAATACAAGTAGTAAGTAGTTAATTTTATTATTATTATATTATTTTTATATATTAAGGTGCTTTAAACTCTTCCCACACTCTTGCAATATTCTGAACAATGTTTCCAAACTAATGCTTTAAAAGAGTCATGATTTCTGCTCTCTGCCACCTGAGAGCGCTCTTGGCCACGCCCACTTCACTTCTATGACAAGCTGCAGGAGGAAGCTTCTCCTGCAGGTTGGGCTGCACACAAGTGCTATATACTTTACAATAATTTATCTTAAATAAAAATTACATGCTGATCGTGCGGCTCATGCATCAATCAATTGTGTCATGTCCAATCTTACTTTGAAAAACTGCAATAGAGTGAGTCTGTGATAAACGAACCACGAGGTAGCGAGGGACTACTGCATAGCCAGCATAAATAATTTGTATCCATCTTTTTAACACAAATTTAAATTTATACTAAAGCAAATGACTTAAACAGTAACTTGCTACTTTTCATTTTCATGGTTCTGCACAATCCCAGGTGAGGTATGCACATTTAATTTCTTGTGGCAGCTTCAAAACTGACCTTTTTGTCTTTTTAGTCATCCCAGCTGCCTGCCTACCGAGATGACACGGTTAGTCTGATGTCTCGCACTTTGACAAAAAATATTGTCTACATAATTTTTCATGACATTTTGTTCTGCCGTTCAACGTGTCCAAAAAAAAAAAAAAAAAAAAAAAGGCAAAAATAAACTCTGGGCTCATGTTCAGCAACAAACCTGGAGAAAATCCTCAATTGGATCAGAGCTGACTGAGTATTCTGGTTATCTGCTGTGAAAGGTGAGCCCAATTCTGCAGCAACATGTTCCTGTTTGCACCCTGACAGGAACAAATGGTGTCAGAAAAGAGAAAAACAGTAATATTAAAAGCTTTATGGTTTCAGGAATGGTCCACTCAATGGCACAATAATGCAAAGGCTCACTGGGTTTTCTCTGTGATGGTCAGGAAACCACTGACAGGTGAGTTCTTCTAGAGGACCAGAATATGTCATGCATACAGTAACAAAAACATGCGTTGTACAAGAATACCAAACATCTAAAATGAAAGTTTCAATAGTCTGTAAAGGTGTAGAAATCCTGCAGTCACCTGACTAGGTAAGAACCAGGTACATACTGGTCATACTGTCAGGTGTAGGTTGTATCATGTGTTTACTGAAAGCAGTTTAGGCTGCACCTCATTGGTTGCATGCTCTTGCTTGCAAGCTGTCAAGAAATTTGGAAATATTTTCATATATAATTAAATAATTTAAAGAAGAATGTTAAATTATTTTAAGAAATACACACTGAAATTTAGATTTTGTTTAACCTGAAAAGGCATTGTGAACTTTATTGGTTTCTTTAAAGCATTTTTTCCTCAAAGGTGGGGGGTAAATAACGTTTTTGTCATCTATTGCATGAGAATACACAGTACAGGTATGAATAGCAAAATGTTAAAAATGCTGTTTATGTTCTCACTATATTCTCCTGTTTTATTGTTTTATTGGTTGATGCAAGTCCTTACTGGTATCACTGTTTTTTTTGTGGGTCTGAAGTTGAAAAGTTTGGAAAGTAGTGCAGTGAAAGACCACACAGCAGCGACCAACTTAGGCAGACAGCAAAAATGCAAACACAATATTTTGCTAAATACTTTTTGTCAGAGCAGTAATTCAGCATAAATATGGGGCAAAGGTGCCAGAACAGCTCCACAGAAACAGAATTTAACCTGACAGATTACAGTCATCACATGCTGCAAAACACTGAGCTGGAGTAATCTCGTGGGGCAAAGCTTTAGGACGTGTGTTGTTTTGTAGAAGAGGCCTTGTTAGCCTGCACAAAGACAGCTGTGCGCAGGTAGTAAACACACACACATGCACACTCACACACACAACTATGGATGTGTACTCTGAAGTTGATAGCAAGTGTAAGTTAAAAGCACTAAAGAGGCGGCAAAAGAGGGAGTAAGAAGGAGGTCTGTGTGTGTGACTGGATTGTGTTTGGGATCAAATGGGCCCATCTCTATGAGAGTGCATGCATAATTTAATGTGTGTGTGCCTCCCCAGATCTATCAGCGACTACTGTTTTTTGTGTTTGTGTGTGTCTGCATATATGACATGCATGTGTAATCATTCTGTCCATCTGTTCTGTTCTTCAGCATCAGAACCCAGTTATGTTTTCCTGCTGTGATCCTGCTGTTAGCGATGCATCTGAGCAGCACAGGGGCTCCTGTTCACTTCACCTTATACCTTCCTGGCTCCCAGCTTCACACAGCCCTTACTCTGCCCCATACGCCATCCCTAAAACACATGTTCGGACTTAAAACGCATACATTCTGTCAGGAAGTTTTCCTAGCATCTGGACCCAAGAAAGATTTCCTATTTGCTTGACTGTTTTTTTTTTTTTTTAGCACAGGGTGAATAAAAATTGAAGCCATCATCACAGCTGGAAACATCTTCAGTGTCTGTTTTCTTCTTCCAGATAATGGACGCTCAGGAGTGGGCAGCTGAACAACAGCCCACCCGCCAGTGTAATCATCAAAACTAAAGAAAAGCAGAAGGAAAAAAAAGACTGATGCTTAAAATGCATAAAATGTGAACTTGATAATAGGAGTATACAAGTAACTACTTTTCAATGGATTAAATGCTACTAAGAGGTTTATGTTAATGGTACAAGCGTAAGTTGGGTAAGTGTAAAAATACTCACTGGAACAACACTATACTGAACACACCGAAAAATTAAATATTTAAAGTCAAAATAAATCAGGACTAATTGCACAATATAAGTTTTAATCACAAGTAATTTGATAAAGGACAAACATCAAAGATAAGGTTGTAAAAACAACAAGTGGAGTGATCTTTAGGTAATTATTAGTTTATATTAACCTACAATTTTTTTTTGCTTTTTTTATTTATTTTTTATTTTTTATTTATTTTTTGCTTTTTTTTGCTTTGTTTTGTTTTGTTTTTTGAATGTCCAGAGGACCAGACTTAGCTTTTTTTAGATTTTTCTGACTGGATTATTGAGCATGCAGGGTATTTATATTAACCCGCTCCCATTTTATTATTCCCACTTTATCACATACTTTAACATTTGCAAAACAAACTCTTCTTGCTGCTTTTGCACCACTCACCCAAATGCAAACTACATTTTTGATGAGAAGAAAACATTTTACTAGTAATTTTTATAGTTTACATGTGTGTTGCATATGTATGTATGTATGTATGTATGTATGTATGTATGTATGTATGTATGTATGTATGTATGTATGTATGTATGTAT
>JARVLU010001462.1:8043530-8056105 GCA_031762415.1 Simpsonichthys santanae
GTTACATTCAGCAGCACCCCTCCCACCCCCCACCACCACTTTTTTTTTTTTTTTTTTTTGCAGGTTCTTGCCCCAAGGCATTCTTATCACACCTTATAACATTTGATGGCACCTTCTATAAGTCTTTACACATCTTACCCTCCTTATCTTTGATCATTTTTGCTGTTGTCTCTGTTCCTAATTAATCCTAATTAAAACAAACTTTAGAATAATAAATGAACTTATAAATAAATTAACTTGTTTTAGGCCATTTTCTATATTTCTTTCATCGTGGTTATGTTTATATTTTTGCACAACATTCACTTTTATTTCAGTACAAAATTAATTTGAAATCCCCGTTACCTCTCACAGGGACACTAAAATGTTACAACTAAAGTTAAATTCAACCTTCCAATGGGGGACATTTTCACCTTATAAAAATGTTTTTAAGTTGTCATTGTTAAGCCATCAGTTAGGGCTGCAGTAGGATGGTGGTCAGGGCCGTGGTGCTGCAATCTGAGGTTGAGGGTTCAAGCCCAGGTTGTGTCAGGAATCAGAGTCAGAGATTCGTTATTGTCATTCGCACCACAAGTGGTACATGTGATGAAACAAGATTATGTACACAGGGTCCCAGTTACATCCTGAATGGCACTCGGATTGAAACGATTTCCACATCTTTCATGTGTTTGCTCACAGTGACATCCCCTGAAGAAGGGAGAAGCCAAAAGAAACTTATTAAGTCACCAGATGATATCTACTCCCCCCACCCCACCCTCTTGTGTTTTGACTAAGTGGGAAGTTAATTGCACATTACAAATGCTGCAGGGCCTCTCAACCATCATTTTTAATTTTAAAATTAATTTTAATAAGCGACCATTTTATTAAGATCAGTTCTGATAACGAAAATGTATTTAATTTCCTGAAAACTAAGTATGAAAGACAATAAGTTTGCTCTTATGAATAAACTTCAACTCATTCATTTTTTTCAAGTATTGTAAAAAGTAATGATGAAACAAGTAAAAATAAAAGATTTAATGGGTTAATGCACTTATTTTTTTGTGGGAGGTCTGGCTTCTTGAAGTTTTACGACTACCAGTAGGTTTGCTGTAGCGACTGGCTGGTTATTCACTAAAGCAATAATTGCTCATTTCTGAAGGGATTTTTGGCAAATAGCTTTTGGTAACTCAGTCACGTCATCAATGAGAGCACAGAATGTAAAGAAAAGGACAAAAGTTATCATGCATGTTAGGCTGATGGTTGTTCAAACAAGGATCCATTAAAAATAACAATTTCACAAAAACAGCATGCTGGTGTGAAAGAATGCAACATTATCTAATAAGACTTGTCACTTTTGCAAGACAACATTTAGTTTTTTGCCGTTTTCTCCACTGAACGTCATTCGTATCAGTGTGCAAATGTATGTGTGCCGACCGTTGATTAGATGCAGTGATCAGTCGAGCACATTCACCAACCTCAGAATCATACAGTCTATGGTCATACAGTACATTTGCACAGTAACTCGGGCATGTTTGTTGAGAAACAGAAATGTTATGCAAGAGTGTAGAGATTTATATTAGCAAAAAGTGTTATTCTTTTGTATGTGACAAGAGTTCAACCTCGGATGTGTGCATGACACCGGACAACAGGCATGGTTAAAAATATTTGATGAAGCCGCTGCTGGTGGAGGTCTGGGTCCAGAAACATGTCCATTCTGCAGAGATAGGGAAATCAGTTAGCAAATCTTCACTGTGAAGGTTCCTGCTCCTCCATAAGTTGAATACGCTGACATCTCATGCTAAGAGAGAGAGAGAGCTGCAGCAGAGAGGACGGTTTTTGCAGCATGTAGCTTTGAGGAGCATTTTGGGACTTGTCCAGTAGAGAAGGCAGGGGTTGAGAACCGTTGGTCAGAGATCCAAAGACAAATCCAAATTGTGATCTGTGAGTCGTAGTTGTGTTTGTAAAAGGGAGAGTCAGTACTGTGGTCAGAAAGCAGAATCAAAATCAGGCAAGGGGCAGGCAAGGCAAAGAATCCAGGAGATAGGTGTGAGGTCAAAACCAGGCAGGCAAACAAGGCTCTGGCATGAACGCTGGGCATTGTTTTCAAAAATGAGTTTGATAATCTGGCAACAAGTGAGAGTGTGCATGAATCTTAAGTGGGGAGCAGAACAGGTGAATGAGATCAAGGCTGACTGCAGTGGTGGAGCAGAGTGGGCATGGTGCAGGATGAAAACACGACAGGAGGGACAGAAATGTGACAGTATGTTGTGTCTGAAGCCTGAACACCAATGAAAAAGGAATATACCTCCAATAGCTATCCATTAGCCTAGCTTGGAGGGAGACTTCTGCCTCCTGTTCCCCACTGATATGTCTGATGTGGTATTAACCACTGATAACTATTGGACAGATTGTCTCTTACAAAATGACCAGACTATCCTTTTAAACTACCCAAGCAACTTACAACTTTTATATTTTCCTGATTTTCATTTATTCATCCCTTTTAGATTCGTATTGAGCTGGTTCATGCTATTTAAAGCTTTATTGTTTTTGTGGAGTTTTCTTTTTCTTCATGCTTCAGGTGTTTTAACAACAAACAGTCAAAACTGCGCTCAACTCGACATCTCTGAAGACGTATGAGACAGGCTTAGTGGATGACTAGAGGAGGAATTGATTTTTTGCACAGTCACATGACGTCCTTTGGGCACCGTGGCATTGCAAAGATCTGCAAGGGTCCTGACACCTTTGATTCCCACAGATCCAGCATTGACTCTGAATCGTGCTGCAATCAGAGGCAGTGTCGGAAGCAGACTGATTAATGCAAGATGGGAGTAAAATACTCAGAGACATTTGAAAGCAGAAGAGAAGAGAAGGATAAAGAGGCAAAAAAGGAGAGGTGGAGATGAAGCTATAAAAGGAGTACCAGCCTCATTGATACAGTTAGGAGGAAAATGTACATTTGTTAAAATGTCAGAACTCTTAATAACGTGTGTGATCTGACAATAATATTTTCTATAATAAAAAATAATAAGAGGTCTAGGATTTTCTAAAAAACTTCGAGAGGCTTTAGTCATTTATGATTCTGGTTAGTAATGATTAATTGTGCTTTTTATAAAGGTTATTAAATTATCAGAATTTCAAACCTGATCTACAAAATTTGGAGATGACCAGAAGTTAGAAAAGAACCAAATTTGTAAATTAAACATACATGCTTGAAAGAACAGGTTTTTGATCATTCACAAATGGTTAGGAAAAACATTATGATGTAATCTATACTGGACTGGAAAGAGATGCTTTATTTTGGTAGTGTATATTCAGCAATTGGAGTTGACATCATTTTTTTGTCAACTATCTCATAATTTCTGATTTGATTAGTTAAAAAAGTAAATAAAATAAAATAAAGTGCTGCCGGTGTGAGGTTGCAGGTTTGAGTCCAGGTTGTGTCAGGAAGGGGATCAGGTGTAAAATGATTAACAAAGTTTCATGTTAGTTCACAACCCCTGAAATAAACTTTATTCATTCCACTTCTCGACCACCAAGTTATTATTATTTTTTTTTTTTTAGACAGCTGGGTTATTCATTAGCTTAACCACAAACTTTAAATACAAATAACAGAATTCAAACAATTTATGAAACCACAAGGAAAAAAAAAAAGATCAGAGTAGTGCTTAACTGGGACAACTATGACTTTGTGGTTAGAGCAGTCGTCCTCCAATGGTAGAGTTGGGGGTTCGATTCCACCAGAAGTCACATGTTGAAGTGTCCCTGGGCAAGACACTGGACCCCTCATCACCTCCGATGTGTGTCCCATTGGTGTATGAATGTGATAAAGGACCGATTTGTTTCTACAGACTCAGATTAGCTTTGTATGGCTCTAGTAGAGTGCTGTATGAATGGGTAAATGAGGACACCGATTGTGTTGTAAAGTGCTTTGAGTATCTTGATAAGATAGACAGGCGCTGTGTAAGGACAGTCCATTTGCCTTTTACAAATTGAGTTCCTATTTCTTATGTACAGTGAATGCAGACTGATGTGAGAATTACTTTTCTCTGATACTGAGAAGTGTCAGGTTGTATTTTAAGTTTTTGGAATGGTAATATCTTCAGAATGTCCCTGTTATTCCTGTTCCTGAAAATGTTCCTGCTTTTAGTATTCTAGTATTATACATCACTTTACAATGTAGCTGTTTTTATTTTTTTATACCATTTTTCATTTTTCTTTTATTTATTCTCCTCAGTCTACAAGTGCATGCTTTCTTTTAGGATTGCCTATGTCTTTGTTGTCTACTGTTGTCATCACTCAAAACAGGCCTCTCTTGGGGATCAATGGGCTAACATGTGTAAATAAAGGTTGCAGAATGAAAAAGAATCTAAAAAATAAATGTTCCTAATATTCAAAATATAAAGCAAACATCTACTTTTCATTTGACCAGAAGTGGCTATAACTTTCTGAGCTCACTAAAGAACCACTGATGCAATTTTCCCATTGATTCTTCCTAAACCTTGAGAACACGTCATGATCCTTCAGCCTCTCTTTTTAATGAACTCTTTTTTTTTTTTTTTTTTTTTGGGCAGTGTACAAAATGAGGTGAGCCCAAAACAATTCAGAATTTATCACAACCGCAACAAATCATCTGAAGCCATTTATTAACCTGTTATGCACCAGAAGTTTGACAGAAAAAGGTTTCACTCATTTTTTACTCCAGCTTTCTTTGTCTATTTCAATTTAATCGTTTTTTTTAATAAATTCAACTTTATTCTGTTTGTATTCTTCATGTCAATTTAAGAGAATGATTAGTAAAAGATGGTTCAATCTTTAAATGTTTTGTTGACATTTTTAATGATAAATGCAGCAAGGAACACAAATGAAATGCTTCTCTGCTACTTAAATGCCATTTGCATAAAGTCCTACTTTGTTATAAATACCTTCCAGGAGATGCAGTTTAAAAATACTCCAACTAAAAACAGGTAAATCTGTTGCTTGCATCCTCAAAATTATATTAACAAATCTTATGTATTCACTTTTTAATTAATTGATTTGATCACGCCTGTATCCCACCTGACCACATCTGTGATAAGTCATGGTTTCTAACCAAAGCATCATGCTAAGTTTTCAAAATAAAGGAGTCTTTAAGCATATGAGAGACTGATTTTCTATGAGGATGGTCTTTCTAAAAATAAAAGCACTCAATGAGGTACTACAAGTCATTCTGGATAAAGTGTCTGCTAAATACCATTTAGTATATTGTATTACTCCCATTATGGAATGTGGACCTCAGAGCTCTCACTCCCAATTGACTTCATTCATTCCCAGTGGGCCATCTGTCTGTCCACTGACTGCTTTTAGTGTCAACGAGACCATAACTTGTTATCTGAATGATGTTTGGACACTCAGCAACTCATTACAAAGGTCAGAGGTGAGCTGGCCGTCAAATGGATGCCTCCGTCTCTTGTTCAGCTCCAACTCAGTTTATCCACCTGCTTCATTCACATTTAGCTATTTTAAAGCAGTACGTATTTGTAATTTCTTGATTCAAATGTTTCTGCTTCTGTACCCAATTAAATCCCTAATGGAACCAGGGCCCTTACATTTACAGTTCCAAAATTTAAACATTGTAAATTCTCAAATTTTGGGATTCAGTTTGGGAGTGATTTTTTTAATGAATATGTACAGAAATTTATACTTTGTATTAAATGAACAGTAGAGGTGTTTAAGATGGTCTGACCTTAACACACTTCAGCATAAAACACATTGAAAGAAAGGCCCAGCATAAAATACAAATTATGATTTGAAGTGACGTTTAGGTTAAATTTTTTAAATGATTGTATGCATCATCTCATGCCATATTTTTAAATCTTCTGAGATGCATTAGAGCTCAACGAATGTGATGAGGAGGACTCTCAGCCACTACCACCAAATTTAGCTCAATCTGTCAAATTGACCTATGGCCCTTTTTGTGATGGCAGCCATCTTAAACAGGGTTCACTCAAAACGTTAAGTTTTAGATACAGTCGTTAAAAATTACTTTCTGGGATTTTCACCAAAATCTGTCCTGTAGTTCATTAACTATTTTGCTTTGCAGACAGTGTTGACTTTAAATGTTTAGCAGAAACGTTGGACAATATTTTTCAGTTTTAGCTTCTCTCCATTGGCTCCTTGTCAATCAGAATTGATTTCAAAATCTTTACTTCTAGCTCTCAACAACTTAGCTCCATCTTTTATTCCAGGTCTTGTTATCCCATATTTTCCTAACAGAGCACTTCACTCTCAGACTGCAGGTTTACCTGTGGTTCCTGGAGTTTCCAAAAGCAGAATGGGAGGAAGATCTTCCAGTTCTCAGGCTCCTCTCTTGTAGAACCAACTTCCAGTTTCTGTCCATGAGGCTGACACATTGTCCAGTTTAAGACTGGGATTAAGACTTTCCTTTTTCATAAATCCTATAGCTAGGGTTGGCTTGTTATGCTGCTATAGGCTTAGACTAACTGGAGGATAATTTGTCCACATTTCTTAAAATGAATTGTTACAATTGAATAGTTTTCATTTGATACTATTTCTGTTAACATGTGACTCTTGACCTGCCATTGTGTATCTGTTCCTCCCAAACCCAGCCGGTCAAAGCAGATGCCGCTTGTCCTGAACCTGGTTCTGCTAAGGGTTTCTGCTTCATGAGGGAGTTTTTTTCTTTCCACTGTCGCCTTCTTGCTTGTTCAATATGAGAGTCTGTGATGAAGTTCAATTCAAAGCAGTCTGCTCCTCAGACAAATGTTAAATTATTATTTTTATATATGAACGTTCATGTTCAGTGTCCTGAGATGACTTCTGTTGTGACTTGGCACAATATAAATAAACTGAATTGAATGTTGGTTAGTTAATTAGTCTGTATCGATCCTTCAGCAGGTTGTTTAGTCCACCGGTAGATACTGTAACATTTGTAATTAATTGTGAGCATTTGTTTCAACACTTATTACATAACAATAAAAAACATAAAATAACAGTGAAGAGTATCCGGCTTGAGACCGTCTGAATGTTGTATCGTTGACAGTTTTTCAAACAGACAACTTTTTATCTGTTTAGGAGGTAAAATTTAGATGAATTATTCTCTTTGGGACACCAAAAAACAATCTCTGCCAAGTTTCTAGCCATGCGAAAAATTACAAATTGAATAATTCTACATTTTATTAAACATTTTAATCTTTTCTTGGTGAGACGTACTCCGTCCAGGCAATTGAAGCTGTTATTTTCTATCCTATAAGAGATTTTAAATATTTAAAAAGGGTTCTGAAAAGACTTTAGACTCGTCGGACATGCTCTGTATAGAAGTCAACCAACAACCAGCTGATTTCCACACTGTGGATCTGTCATGTCTCGCCACCCGACAGCATGTCAGTGCACGCCCACAGAACGGGCCACCCACAGCAACTCTTTGTAACCTGTCGGCTGGCTCTCCACGGAGCTCTCCAGGGTTAGTGGGGACACATGTTCTCCATAGACCAGTGTCGTCAGTCCTTCCTAATACAAGCGCCAGTTGACAGCGTGATGGAGAGCAGTAGGCAACGCACACAAAGGTGGTTCTGTGGAAAGTGCAGGGCCAGACTTTTTTGTCTAAAGCAGGGTCCAAACGGACTCTCCCAGGACGTGACTTTTATGTTTGCCATCCGAAATTGAAGCTTTGAGGTTTTCTGTAAACATGATGTCACCATGATGTCACAAGACTGCAACTCAAATACCCTGTAAGTTAGATTCAGTTGAATATAATTGACATAAAGATTTTTTTAAAAGAATGACCTGAGCAAAGCTTGCAAATAAAAAAAAAAAAGGTTATTTTTAACTTTGTTGACCATTTCCGGATAATAATTAACCGTTTTAGCACACGAGCAAACTTTAATGGTGACATATTTCATACAGATGTAAGGAATGACATTAAGGTTGGGCAGTGATTTTCAGAAATTCAAAGTCTAGTTAAAATGAGTGAATCAAATGAGTTGAGCCCCCTCTCCCCGACATAAGTCAACAGGGCTCATCTACCGTATTTTCTGGTGTATAAGTCGCTGTTTAGTTTTGTTTTTTGCATAATTTGTCAGTCCTTTGACTTATACAAAGTACGCCAAAGTGACATATACATTTTTCCCCATATTCATATTGCAATTTTTGACTCATGCTTTAAATTTCTAAGAACTGCAACAGCGAGTCCTCCCATGGCTGTTCGCTTCACTCTGCTGGTGCAGGCTGAGGAACGCTGGAGAATAGTGGCTCCGGCCACGATGGCTGGATGGATGGCACCGCGCCGCCCAGGCGAAATGAAGCCGTTTTGACCATTAAAGTGCATTTATTAAGGAAAAGTTTAACTGAGACAAACCTTTGCTATAAGGTCGAGCAGACAAATAATTGTTTTTAAGTGTTAATCTTGTTAAATTTCTAAGAACTGCAACAGCGAGTCCTCTCATGCTCGCTCGCTTCACTCAGCTGGTGCAGGCGGAGGAACACTAGAGAGCTAGCGGCTCCGGCCATGATGCATGGATGGATGGCACTGCCTAGGCGAAATGAAGCTGTTTTGACCATTAAATAAATGCATAATAAATGCTACTTATGCCAAAGTGACTTATATATGTTTTTTCCTCTTTGTGATGCCTTTTTGACTGTTGCAACTTATACTCGGGAGCGACTTGTACGCCGGAAAATACGGCATGCTATTTTCAACATAACACCAACCACCCAAACTCCCTTTTCTTTTAAAATAACTTGTATTAAAGTTACAATTAACTGCAGTTTACCAGACATGTTTCTGTCCTTGTAGTTTATTTTGAAAGGATTACAAAGTAGAAACTATGGTCACGGGTGAGCTCAGCCTGATTACCAGAACATGTCCATCCCCCTCCATGTTGATCTTATGGACTGGAAGACTAAGGAATAGAAACACCACCGGCCAGCAGGATTAGCTGAAGCACAATTGTTCGGGATGGAAAAACATGGAATATTTACCAGACAATACCAGACACAACACAAATATTAGTTTTGTTTTCTTTATGCTAAACTAGGCCTGTCGCGATAAACAATAAATCAATTAATCGCATGATGAATGAAAATGATCTACTTCATTTTCATTTACCGGCTTTATCATTTCTTCGTGTCTCTTTCTACTGAAGACACTGGATGACAAAAGGCTCAACTCTGGTCCTCTTCACTGACGTCTCCATTTTTACTCTTTAAGATCTGTTTTAACCGTCCAAAATTGCATTTTTAGATTGTTGAAAGCAGCTAAGCTGACAAGCTAAGCTTCAGGTCGACCATGGGAAAAAACCTTTGTCTTGTCAAAGTTCCAAAATTCTCTGCTGAAACCCGTGCCGTTGTGTAAAAAGTTTTTTTTCCTCTGCAAAAAGACGCTGAAAACTTTACAGATTTTTCAAATTAAAAGCTTTGTGTGAAAAATGCTATGCTGAAGAGCTCAAACCACCGAGTGTCCGCCATCTTGAGAACCGAAAAAAGGAGAGACAGCTCATGTCACGTCAAGGGGCCTCCCTCCCATTTTTCTTAGAGACGCTGCTCGCTCCCTCACTATCCATCCTTTGGTTCAGCCAGTCTTATACTGTCATCAGGTGGTCAAAAAAGGTGCTACAGCCAAAGAAATCAACATTTCTTATGACATTTGATAATTGTTAAATTTCAAACAATATTATAGTTTATTGCAATAATTTCTGGTCTAATTAATCGCCCAGCAAAATTTGTTATTGTGACGGCCTATGCTAAACAAAGATCAATATGTAGCTGGAATGAAAACAGAAAACAAATGCAGTTGGATTAGTTGGAAGCAAAACAATTGCCAGCATGTCTTAGTATGCCAAAACATTAAGACATCCACTTTGGACACAAGGGGTCGAGTGCAAATCCTGACTGAAACAGATGAATTCAATAATTTGCACTTTTGACCTTTCATTGTGGCTTCCCATTATATTTGTGTTATGATGGAAAAAGAGTTAAAGAGTATAAATGAAAGAATTATCTATTTTTTATGTCTTTTCATGTTATCTTGGTGTCTAAAATATTTAACCAAGTTACAAAAACTGCAGTTGATCACCACTGTGGTGCTCAAAGGCTAGATTACCTTAGTTGTAATGTCTATAAGCTAAAAAAAATAAGTATGATTTTTATAGCATCTTCATTTGCTTTACTTCTCATTAAAGCAACCTTTAAGGCAGATATATAACTTGATTGGACACAGGTGACGCAGTCTTATTGTGAGCCACAGGTTAATGTGGAAACAGTTTGCGTAGAGCTGATCATGGGACCCATAGTACTCTTGTCTTCCTGATCCTTTCAGCCTCTTCCATTGTTCTGTTTCTGCCATGCTCCAAAGCTGATTACTTCGCCTTCTCTAATGAAAGCTAATCCTGTGTCACGGTACTGAGGAGGAAGAAGAAGAGGAGGAGGTAGAGGAGAGGGGTAGGCTTTAGTTTGGCAAAGCTAGCAGGGAATGTCTTCTTCAAGGCCTGTCAGTGAACCTCTCAAGAAACCTGGAAAATCTATGAGTTTAACACCCAGCTTTGGATTATTCTGCACTGATCTGCTCCTTTTTAGTGCAAATCAGTGTTAAAACTTGTAATCCTGTGCAATAAGTTGTTTTACTCATGTTAAATTCAACAAAGGCAATAGATAAGCCTCCTCTCCGGTATCTTAACATAAACTCAAATGACTTAGGGTAGAAAAACGGAAATGCATACATAGGCAAATACTCACAGCAGTGATTTCTTGTATTTTTGTTTCCTGGAAGTAAAACAAATAACTCCTCCAGTCAAGAGCTTCGTTTTTTTTTTTTTTTTTTTTTTCTAGCTGTGATGCCGTGATTATTTCTCGTAGGTCTGTAAAATTGAATTTCTGAGTTTTACCAGGTTTTTCAGAAATCACAAGGCCGGTAAAACAGCTTGCATTTTTCATCTTTCAAGATGGCATAGCAATCAATAGCCGTTTGCAAAGTTAAGAAGTTAATTTAGCTTTTATTGTTACTGTTTTTTTTATTTTTTATTTTTTTTATTCTTTCGGCTTCTCCTTTCGTTAGGGGTCACAACAGCAAACTAGTCGCACGAAGACTTGGCAATTGTTTTTACACCAGATACCCTTCCTGACACAACCACAGACCACCGAGCTACGACAGCTCTCTGTGTGGAGCAGACAGCTGATATCTAGGGTTCCCAAGGGAGCAGGTGGTGTGCGTTAAGGGCCTTGCTCAAAGGCCCAGAATGGGGCAGATGAGAGTGGAGACAGGTGTGACTGCTTCACTTCACCCACATTTTTGATGTTGCCGGTTCCGAGGCTTGAACTAGCGATCTTCCGATCACAAGCTCACCTTCTTAACCTTTGCGCCACCACTCCCACGTTACTGTTGCTTATATTATTCTGTATCAAAATGACTTACAAGATGTCTTCAAAAAGGGTTCACAAAAGATTAAAGCAGGCATTTATTTCACCAGGGTGTGGGTGATTGAAGAATTATGTAAAGCTGCTTCACGTTTTGGAAATCTACTCCTATCACTTTATCTGTGTTGTATGAAAATGGAAAAAAAAAATTAAGTTGCGCAAGCGAGCAACTATATATGTATATACATATATGTATGTATGTGTATGTAAATGCTGTATGTACTGTATATTTAACATGTATTTATACAGGTTAATCTCAATGAGTCTCGGGGACTCATTTACAAGAGAGACCTGATTTATTTTTTTAAACAGAGTGATGTCAACAGTGGATAACAACAACAACAACTGGACAATCATAAAATATGCATACAAATTATTATTTTTTTCAATAAGTTAAAGTAAAATGGCAATCAAAATGAAAAAGTAGCAAAAAAAAAAACAGCTAGAATAAAAGGCGGTGTAGAAAACTAAAACCATGAACAAGTCTGCATTGGTTTTTGCCAGGAACTTGATAGATGTTTGAAGCCATATGTATACTGTATATAATACATATATGTATATTTGTTGGTGCATGCATATATACGTGTATACGTATCGGTGTTTTCCTTGCCATCATCTAAGCAAGGCACCCTGTCCTGTCAACAGAGCCGAGCGCCCTGCTTACCAACCCCCCCACTCTGCTCTGCCACTTCCGGACGTGGAGCGGAGATTAGCAGCTCTGCTCAGACTCAAGACCACGCGTGATACAAACGTAGTGCTCCACTACACACCCAACTTCCTCGTGTTTACAAATGTCTTCACTAACATAGTGCTACGCATCTGCCCTGTTGACAACTGCCGCCACTAACGTAGCACTAAGCTAGCAAGCAATACAGACCCTCCACTTCTCTTCTAACTACCCGTCCCCGTCCCCCCCTCTGTTGGCAATAGGCACCACTACTGTAGCACTACCCTTCTTTCATCCCCATCCCCCATGGTCAACAAAACTCCAAAGAGATGATTGCCCTCCCAAGTCAAGTGACCAGAGAGGAATCACTGCGTATATGTGTGTATAAATGTGTAGGTATGTACATGTATGTACGTAAAGTTTACATATGTAAATAAGTTCACCTATGTACTGTATACATAAACATATCTGTTTATATATATATATATATATATATATGTGTATATATATATATATATGTGTATAT
>JARVLU010001462.1:8056205-8067471 GCA_031762415.1 Simpsonichthys santanae
TCCTAACAGAGCACTTCGCTCTCAGATTGCAGGTTTACTTGTGGTTCCTAGAGTTTCCAAAAGCAGAATGGGAGGAAAATCTTTCAGTTCTCAGGCTCCTCTCTTGTAGAACCAACTTCCAGTTTCTGTCCGTGAGGCTGACACATTGTCCAGTTTTAAGACGGGGATTAAAACTTTCCTTTTTGACAAATCCTATAATTAGGGTTGACTTGTCATGCTGCCATAGACAGACTACTGGAGGACAAATTGACCTCATTTCTTAAAATAAATTGTTACAACTGGTTGACAATATTTATAGCTTAACATGTGATTTTTGACCTGCCATTGTGTATCTGTTCCTCTCCCAGATGGTCAAAGCAGATGGCCGCTTGTGAGCCTGGTTCTGCTGGAGGTTTCTTCCTCATGAGGGAGTTTTTCCTTTCCACTGTCGCCTTCGTGCGTCCTCAAGACGAGTCTGTGATGAAGTTAAACTCAAAGCTGCTCCTCAATAATTATTAACTTAGTTTTATGTATATTAATATATGAATGTTTCTGTTCAGTGCCCTGAGATGACTTCCATTGTGATTTGGTGCTATATAAATAAACAGAACTGAACTGAATGTATGGAAGTCAAATAACGAGTTGTGAGTGACCTTCACCTATAAACTATAAAGAGTTTTAGCCATTCATTGTTGACTAATGTTGAGTAGCTGTGTTGGCTATCTGAAACTGATGAAAAGTTATTCACTCATAAAAGTACACCAGTTGATTATCTTCTGAAATTTTCAAGAAAAAAAAAAAACTTGCAGTTTATTATATATTTTGCCATTATTTCACTTTTGCCGTCAGTAAAATAAACGTGTTTTCATCACTAAAGGCCTCTAAACATGCAAATTAAAGAAGCACGGCTTCAGGTTGTGCATTCTTAGGACTTTATGCAGCTCAAACTGTTCCCATGGCAGTTTTGTCATTTACTCTGCTTAACTGTAAAAAAAAACGGTTCTTAAATCCTTAAATTTAAAATTAGAGTGCTTTCATCATAAGTTGTCCTATTTTTTCCTCCCCATCATTTTTGATTCAAACCTCTTTGTGCGCTTCTACATTTAATTGGTGTGCACATACCGAGGTTGGAATTTCATATTTTTTTCTTATGTTTAAAACAATCTATTTGAGGCAAGGCTGAATGTTGACATGGAGGCAGTAAAATGTCACATAATAATGACTTTAAAAATCATTATTCTTAACACGATTTCATCAAGTGCTTCTAAGTGGCATTTTAAAAAAAGGACAGAGCTGTTTAAGATTATAGTTGTGCTTGTTCTTGGTTTACTGCATCCGAATGAAAATTCATCCACATCTGTAAAATTAGTTGTTACTTTTTAACATTAACCGTCAATGCTGTAAACTTTCAAACACATTAGTGTTATGAACGGAGTATTGCTTAGGTGAGTAAAGTAAAACAGTTAAAGTACTTATACCATTGATTTTTTTTTTTTTTTTTTCTGATTGAATAAGGTTTCATCAGTAAGCTTGTTATGACACATACTGGGGTTATCCTGGTGACATAAATGTAATGGGATCACAGAGTTATGGGCACTGAAAGAACTTGCAGGCACTCTCTATCTGCTTAACCAAACAGCCTCGGTGCATCTGCTCGCCTTTTTAAATGTGGTACATTGACTTGCAGGTTTATCTACATCCAGGCACATTTTGAACAACACACGTACATGTTCACACGGACTACGTGAAATATCATCCACTCTTGGACATATTTTCATTTATATGCATATGGAAGAAAAAAAAATCACATTATAACAGTGTTCAGACTGCTGCCCTCTAGCTCATAAAACACTGTGTAACAGAGTGCAGTCTAACAAGTGCAATATCAACATTATATTTTCAATTAAACTATGAGCGCTGCTGCTTCCAGGGTGTGTATTTCTGTCTTGCGTAACCTCGTGCAGAAGTGGCGAAACGTGGCCAGAAATGGTCCAAGACAATTTTTTTTAAAAAGTTCCCAGTCTGTGCGATGATGTCGTTGCCCCATCACTGCTTCGTAATTATATTATCCATGCAACAACAATTATGATTTGGAATTTTGTGAATGGCATGTACCTGGGAAATATGTTTAATTCTATTAAGTTTCCACACTTCAGGTCCCCTGGCATGCAAACAGTTTTAACAACTTCACAAAGTCGCATTGCTCTTTTAGGAGAATGAAAAATGTATCGAAATGGATTAGAATGGCAGTGACAGGTTGTTTTAAATGGCTGTGGATGAGTGGTTAGAGCAGTCGTCCTCCAGTGCAAGAGTTGGGGGTTCAAATCCACCAGCAGTCACATGTCGAAGTGTCTCAGGGCAAGACACTGAACCCCTCGATGCCTCCGACGTGTGTCCCATCAGTGCATGAATGTGATCTCAAAGCACTGGTTAGGCTCTTTAGAATGATTTGTTCAATTAGCTTTGTAGAAAGCTGTATGAATGGGTAAATGAGGACAAAGACTGTGTTCTCAAGAGCTTTGAGTATCTCAATAAGATAGAAAGGCGCTATACAAGTTCAGTCCATTTACCATTTTAAACAGCAATTATTTTGTTTGCATCATAATAAATGTAAAGTAAGAGCAATGGGATCATGTAAATATAATTAAAATCACCAGGATGATTATTTATTGTAGTCAGTACGATGTTAAAAAAAAACAATAATCATATGTAGGATTGCATTGGAGCTGACAAAAAGAACAATGTACACAAATTATCAGATACAACGATCATTTCTGGTGCTAGTTAATGAGAATTATGCTAATATGTGATTATAGTTATCATTTTATTACATTACCTGCTCTGCAGAGCAGTTTGTGTTCAAAGTATATTCTGTATATCTAGTCAACATCCGTTTCTGTGTACTAAATACCTTTTTTCTTCAGCTCTACCAAAACGCCAGTTTAATCCCAATTTTCCTTCTATTTTTCCTTGTTCCAATAAATTTCAACATGCAGTCTTGCTAGAACGACTCATCTTGTTGCAGATTCAGCGCCCAGGGTCAATTTCACTTCAAATGAGAGAATTATCTTCAACAAGCTGTCCCCTGATCTCAGCCCCGTGTCCCTGCCGGCTTCATTTGTTCTAGGCAGACAAGCAGAGCGCTAAAAACTCTCCTTGTGTTTTGTTGTCGCGGCCTGATTGCTCTGTCAGATTCAGTGTTTCTTCATTTGGTGAGAAGCATAGAACAACCAACAGACTGTAACGATCATCTTTGTTCATGCTTTGAAGAAAGAAAATAATAATGATAATGTAAAAGCTTGTATGAAGTTTGAGTCCAAAACATGAAGAAAAGCCTTAAAGTACTCATGAAGTATCACAAATCATAAAGAAAGAAACTGCATCGCTTTGTCTTTTACAAATGACCCAATTGAAAAGTTGAAACAGCTGCATGTTGAACCTCTGGAAACAGCTGAAGTGACTGAAAACCAGTAAATGGTGGTGACATCGACGGAAGAGCTGTTTAGGTTGAACATTTGTCAGTTTTGGTATGAAGGCATTTGTTCATGCTCAGATTTGTAGAGTTAAAAGTTTGTTGCTTGTATTAATTGCTTGCCTGCATTTTGAAATAGCATATCATAAATTTGTTTGGCTGGCACCTGCTCGGTTGTTTAAAACGATAATTTATTTACCTTTCTTGTATTTCTTTTACCATAGGAATTCAGTGTTAGGGATCGTTCCCCCCAATATTTTATTTAGATTTTATGTTTCAGTTTCTTCAGTATCAAAGTTAAGTCAAGTCCTCTTTGTGTTGAAACGTTTCGCCTTTCATCCAAAAGACTTCATCAGTCTGAGGATCCACAAACTCATTCCCATAAGTAGCACACTCACATAGTCGGTCAACCAGTTTGATGGTCATAAAATGGTTTCTGGAGTCTGCCCTCTCCCCCTTCGACCCTCTGAGGCAGCCATGATAGAGACGAAACATTTCAACACAAAGAAACCATCCAGAGGAACTGACTTCCCTTTGTTGGATTTGTTTACCTGGATTATTGAGCATGAACTTTGATGGTTCTTCAGTAGGCTCAGTTTGGACAACACAGTCTGCTGGTTAGACTAAGGAATATAAACTACTGTCTTGTGTTCAAAATCAAAGACTAATATTAGAAAAAATATATCTTTGGGTTATTCAATGCCATTTTATTGGTTGCCAGAGTGTGATTTATCAACATGATAATTTATTTTAAGGACTAGCAGGTACCTACAGAAACCTATTGGTAAAAACTATTCTGCACTGATATTAATCAGTAGACCAAAAGGAAAACAAATAAAAATGAAATGTGAAGAAAGGCTGCTTTAAATGTGGACTTTGATCATTTATATTTCCATTCTTATTCTTCTAAGGCAATAGTGCTGACCCTTCCTTTACAGTTTGATTACTTCCATGCACAGTTTGTGGCTTAAACTGATTTATTTATTTATTTATTTATTTTTATTTATTTATTTTTTTTGGTGCAAAACAAAGTTGGATTCGTCTGCAGAAACTCAAAAGTCAACACGTGCCGTGCATGACCCTGACAATGTCAATGTGTTCCCATTTTTTATTGTTCATAACTTCTTTAGCGGTTACATTTTTCCATGTCTGGTTTTTAATCACAAAAAAAAATTGTGCTGTTTTCAAGTTTCAAATAAAAAAAAAAGTTTAACCATAAACCAGTATATCAGAGAATGCAAGTTTATCAATCCCCTCTGTGTGGGTGTAAAACCTGACAAAAATAAAACTAGTCCTAAGTAAAATTAGATTCATATGTTTTTGCAAAAAAAGCAAGTGTGCAATATTGAAATGCATGTGATCGCCTTAAATGAACTGTGAAAAGATAATCAACATGTGCAATGATTATTATTTTGTCTTCATTTTGTAATATGTATGAGTTGAATGAAATATTGTTATTGTCATTACAGTATTATCGTGGTTGCTTAACAAATCTGACAACAGTTCTTTACACCTCAACTTGGAGTAGTAACAAACAAACAATCAAACAAACAATCAAACAAACAAACAAACAAACAAACCCAAACCTATGTGTGAATGTAATAAAAACAGTTATAATGATTCAGTTCAGTTTATTTATACAGAGCCAAGTCACAACAGAAGTCATCTCAGACACTGAACAGAAACATTCACAGACATTATAAAAACACTTATAAAAAGTGATATTTTTAAGGAAGCAGCAGATTGTGTTGAATCTTCACTTTGTCACAGTCTCCCATCCTGAGCAAGCTCAAAGGCAACAGTGGGAAGGAAAAGCTTCCTTTCACAGGAAGAAACCTCCAGAAGAACCAAGCTCAGAACAAGCAGCTATCTGCTTGAACTGATTGGGTTTGAGAGGACACAAATAAAACACTTTATCATAACATAATAATAGCAATAAAAAAACAACAAAAATGGCTTAGTCCTCTTAAAAGACACTTAGCAGATTAGATACATTTCAGTATACACCAGCACCATGGGTGACATTTTTGGGAGAAATCTCCTTAAATTGTTACAGGTGAAGCCCTTCTTATTTTTTTGTAGGCTCCATGAAAAGAAGCTCCTCTGTAGTAGTAATAGTGAAACTCAAACGCAAACCCTTGCACACAGGTTTTGCAGGGATCCGTTTAATTTAAATAAGCTAATGAAGTGTGCTAAAAAAAAAAAAAAAAAAAAAAAAAAAAAAACTTTTCTGGACTAGCGAGGCTTCAGATGTCATCAGTGGTGCCACTTACCCATAACAACACAAGCCTCAGTATGCTTCACTGAGAACTACTGGGATTTCTCAACACACGCTCCAAAGCTCCTGCAGTGAAGGACCCAACACTAGTTTGATCAAATCAAAGATGCTGACACATCTCAATCATATCTCTATGCAGTTCTAAGATCAATTAGAGCTTAATATATCAAAAGAGCACAAGCACCAAAAGTGAGAGCATCACATGAATGAGCTTTAGAACCATAACGTATAATGGCTTTAGTAGGACAAAGTATGTAGCACTATGGCAAAAACCAACTTAGTAGTAGTAGTAATAACAATAACAATAATAAATCCATCCGTTATCTTTTATCCACTTCCACCTTTTTGGGTTGCGAGGGTCATTGGTGCCCATGTCCAGCAGTCTCTGTGTGAGAGGCGGGGTATCCCTGGACAGCTAGGTCTCCTGTCCATCACAGGGACAAACAAGACAATCATTCACTCTCTCACTCACACATAGAGACCTATAGAGTCACCAATCAGTCTAACATGCATGTTTTTGGTCTGTGGGAGGAAACCGGAGTACCCGGAGAAAACCCATGCATGCACTGAGAGAACATGCAAACTCCACCCAGAAAGGCCTCCTGCCGGGATTCGATCTGGCAACCTTCTTGCTGAGAAGTGGCAGCTCCACTCCATCATGTTGCAACAACAACAACAACAACAACAACAACAGCAACAAAACAGAATCACAAAAGTGTCCATTTTCAATGCCTGCTAACTAAAGAAAATCATTGATACTGAATATTTGTCCCCAAGGACAAAGAGGGTTCTTCTGCAGTTGGAACTCATTATTAATGAAAATTTATGCTGTACGTTTAAAGTAAAAATAATTAAAAAAAGTTTGTAAGTTCAAATCATCCAGGTGGATAAGAAAAAAAAAGGTTAAATCATGTCATCTGGTAAAGAAACTGGTCCAAATGACATGATTTAACCTTTTTTGTTATCTAAAGTTTTAAATTGTTATACGTTAACCAAAGTCATCGACTGTTAAAATTAGATTTTCTTAACTCAAATACATGACTGAAAACATGACTGCTGTAAAATGAACTGTGCAAATGATCAAAGCATTGAACTAAACACAAATAAATGAAAACTTGTAAATTAAAAAAAGGGAAGGTAAATAAAGTTTGATTTAAATACCTCTAGCTATTTAAAATAGCTATAGGCTCAGTGTGACAGTCCATTAGTCTTTAGGATTAGTTTTATTGGTATTGGAATGTAGATCCTGTCACCTCAGTTAATTTGTTCAAACAGGTGTCACGGTACAATAACTGAAATAAAGTGAGAGGCAAAACAAATATTAGCCTTGATCATTTTCAACTTTCTCAAAACCACACACATCAGGTGGGATTCACTTTTCAACACATATATATGTAAAGTAAAACACTGACACGCTCTTAATCTGCTCTGTGTCTGTTATAGCTGCACAAACAGTGACAAATCAAACAAGTGAAAAAAGACGAGAAACAAAGGGAAAAAGGGTCATTTAGTGTGTTTTGGCATCTTGTGAAACTTAGTTTAAATAAATACATTTAGATTAGTTTACGACAGAAAGAAGAACCTGTAAACCTGTAGCATATCTTCTTGATACATTGAATTTTAAGAGATTTATCAATAAGAGAAAGGGTATGGGAATGTAGCATAGTAGTCAGACTCAAAACTTTCCATGGATGTGCCTTAATAAAAACAGAGATCTTATTATTTTATTATGGTAATTATTGTGATCACATTTCTGAAGAAAATCCAACACTGTGACTGAAAAAAAAAATCAGACAAATTGTGTAAAAATGAAATAGACAAATGCTCAATATTGGAAAACAAATTAAAAAAGACAGAATAGATTGAAGAATAAAGTAAATAAAATAATGATTGTTTTAATTCTTCTTTGAAAATAAAACAAGAATAAACCTTTCAAACTAGAAAACAAAAGACAAATGAAAATTAAAGAGTCTATGAATGAGAAAGAAGAAGGGGATTCAAAGAAGAAAGGTAATGAAAGATGAGGCAGCAGAAACAACCGTGCAGGGCGGGAGGGAGACTGGATGGATGGGGTGAAAAACAGGTGAAGAAGCAGAAAATTGGAAAGACAGGATTACAGGAAAAAAGTGAGTAAAAAGGGGCTAGAGAAGAAAGTGTGATGGATGGAGAAGGTGACATAAAAAAAAATTACAGGAAAAAAGCACAAACAGGTGAAGATGGCCAAAATGCAGTCAGTGAGTTAAAAAGAGGACAGAGCAGAGAAAATATGAAAATTTCTGTGAAATCAAACTAAAATAATAAAAACAGTAAAAGTAAGGGGCATCAAATTATAATAAAACAGAATTGCAGCAGACAGGGGGAAAACGATGGTGCACGTATAAGACTGGGGGTGGAGGGCAGCGGGTAAGGTATATTGCAGGACTAAGTGGCCACGGTACAGTCTGCCAAATATAAAATCAATAGACACTATCTCAGTCCGACCTCCTCCTGCTGAATCCATCAAAACATTTTTTACGATTCCTCAGTAAAAGATGCAGCACGGCAACACCGGAGAACCCGAGTGTGTGAGCAGATTTGCACAGGCATATAATTGTGTGCGTGTTTTTGCACAAAGCCTGTTTTAATGTGCCTCACAGACAGTATTCAATACTGTGGAGATGACTCAACAAAGGAGGAAGTTCGTATGTGTTCATCAGGTTGTTAGGCTAACCGCTAATATCCCAAATCTGAGTGTGATCAACCAAGACAGTGTCAGACTGTGTAGTGGTGTGTGCAAGATTTCATGTGCCGTTCATGCCAGAAGTAATTTCCGGGTGAATAAGCTAAAATGTTGTCGCCGTTTTATGGACTTCCAATAGTGTTGATGTTGTCAAGGCCCTTCGTCCTCTCTCTCTCACTCACACACACGCATGCACACTTTTGCTGACAGGCTGACTAACTGGCTGTGAAACTTACATGAGCACAAAACCTCTTAGCTGCTGCACATTATTATCTTGACTGAATATTCAGTCTCAAAGAGAGAGGGGGGTGCTGAGGATGGTCAAGAAAGATCAACAGTTAAAAAAAAAAAAAAAGAGAAATGAGACAAATATTTAGTGGGAAGTGGTGGGATAAGAAGAATTTACACTGCAGAATAGCTGGGGTGCATAAGACAGATGGATAGAGGAACATAGTGTGGGAGAAAGAAAGAGTGATAGAGAGACAGAGAGGAGTGTACATTTGCATAGGGGTGAAATTGAAGTAGCTTTGAAAGGCAATTCAGCTGAATCAATTTAAAGTCCTCTATTGAAGGACTAGGGGGGTGTCTAAATAACTCAACCAGGGGTTCACACACACATGAACTTACATGCACACACAGAGTATTTTAATATGCCCATTAACCATAACAATATGACCACCAGCCTTATCTTGAGTAGATCCCACCTTTGGGAATGAGGAAGAGTAAGTGTTTGCAATAAACAGTGAGTTGGGTAGCACAAATCTCAGAAGAGTTATTTATTTATTTATCCAACCAGCATTCCAAATATTACAAAGTACAGTACAAGATTTCAACTGACTCAATTTTTTACAAAAAGACGTACAAGTATACAAGTATAGAAATGTAGTTCCCCTATGCCACGTGGAATGTGTGGCAGTTTGAGGGGGAGACCTTCACAATCTGATTTTTAGGTTTTGAAAATCTTTTGGGATGCAGAACTTCATTAATATCAGCAAAGTCCATACTTCAGTGGGCAGCATCTGTTGGAGAATATTTGGACAGATTTTCTCTAAAAATAACCATGGTATCGTGAGATTAACGAGATTAACCTGCCTAAATAAAGGTTGAATGAATGAATCGTCACGAGCACCTCAAACCCCTCTCAGTTTTGTTTTTGCAGTTCTAAGAGCACCAAAGTTGTATTTTGGCACCCACAAGGGAGCTCTCATCATGACTGAAAACATTCAAGGGCACAACCCCAAACCACGTCCAGGCCCAAATAAGCCAACATTAAAAACTGGTCTAAGTTTAACCATCTTCATTTCAAGTGTGTACTCCGATTGATTAAATCATAACTTGAAGGATGTGGCTGACAAGGTAAACTGAGGTGCTGAGGCAGGGATGAGGACATCGTTTTCTGGGGATGCACTGGGCTTTTGGTGCACAGACAGCAGACTGAAGATTAACCAACTAGTTATGCAAGTATACTTTTTATTTTAATTAACCTTTATTTAACCAGGCAAATCCCACTGAGATCACACATCTCTTTTGCAAGAGGCTGGGCCTGAAGGCAGCCTAACATGCATGTTTTTAGTTTGTGGGAGGAAACCGGAGTACCTGGAGAAAAAACACACAAGCACAAGAAGATGCAAACTCCACACAGAAAGACCCCATGTCCAACCGGGGATTGATCTCTGGACCTTCTTGCTGTGAGGCAACAGTGCTAAACACTGATCCATCGTGCTGCCAAATAAAATAAATAAATATATATGAAGCAAAAAGATACAGCAGCACTGGTGGTCTGAAACCCTGTCTAGAGTGACTGTCTTCTAGTAAAGAAAGTGCTTGCAGCAACATAAATGTGTGAAGTGTTGAAGTGATATTTATAAATCCAGCCTCCGGTGTGGCAGCACAAAATGTATTTCAGCCATCAGATCAACAATGTTTGACCTATAAACAAAGACAAAACCTCAGAGTTTAATAAGGTCCAAACCAGAATTCACCTGGTAAGTGACCACATGTCAAATTTAGTTTTGCTTTGTTGATTTTATAAAAATAGTAACTTTACATTTATATTTCTATGATGTTAACATTGTCATGTTGTTTTTGAGTATTTCACCGTTTGTGTAGGAAATCATAAATCTGTCGATGTTCATTTAATTATGATCAAGATTGAACAATTGTGAAGCAATGTTGCAAGAACATTACCGGTATGTAAAGTGGAGTCTTGAGCTAAAAGTTGCAAGGTCACAGATAAAAAAAAAAAAAAGTTACAAAATAATTTATTGTTGTTGATTTATGGGGTGCAATTAACTTTCCATGTAGTGTTTATGCATTTCTTGCCCAGTTTTCAGGAAATCTATCATAATGGGCTACTCTATATCTTTTTTTTTTAATTATTATTATTATTTTTTTTTTTTAACTTCATGTTGAATTTTAAACAGCTTTTAAAAAGAATCCATGATATTTCTGCATTTTTTTTAATCAGCTCTAAACATTTTTTCTAAATGTTCTTTTTTTGACTTAACTGCAAATTACTATTCTGATATTTGATTACACCAATATTTTTACTTTTCTACAATAACAGATTGTATATTCATGCATTTGACTTTGACAGGCAGCGTTACAACAAAATTGCAGATACTGTATATTAAATATCGTTCTACATATACTGTAAGTGGTATTTTTTTATGTCAGATCTGTGATCCAGAAAAAAAGGCAAATTGTTTGCAAACATAACTTGCATTGTTGAATGACCAAGTTTTTTTTATTTTATTTATTTATTTATTTATTTATTTATTTATTTATTTATTTATTTATTTATTTATTTATTTATTTT
>JARVLU010001462.1:8067571-8079356 GCA_031762415.1 Simpsonichthys santanae
TTTTTTACTTTCCCTTTTTTCAGCATTTTGATCAAAACAGATTTTTTTTGATTCCAATAAAGAAAGCAAGATTAAACCCAGTAGTTGTGACTTTTGGTAAACATCATTCTTTATTATCTAAGAAGGTTGAGTCATGTCCTCTGGACTGATTCTTCTTGTTGCAACTTTTTGTCTTTTATCCAAAATACTTTTTCAGTTTTAGAAGCTGCAATAAACTCCTTCCAACCATCCATCATCTTCCGCTTTTTCCAAAGTTGGGTCGTGGGGGCAGCAGCTTGAGCAGGGAGGCCCGGACATCGCTTTCCACATCCATCTCTTCTGGGAGGATTCAAAGGAGTTCCTAAGGCCAACTGAGAGACGTAGTCTCTCCAGTGTGTCCTGGGTCTTCCCCAGGGTTTCCTCCCAGATGGATATACGCGAAGCACCTCCCTAAGGAGGTGTCCAGGGAGCATCATTACCAGATGCCCGAACCACTTTCAATGTGGAGGAGCAGCTGTTCTACTCTGAGTCTTTCCAGGATAACTTAACTTCTCATCCTGTCTCTAAGGAAGAGTCCAGCTACCCTGCAGAGAAAACTCATTTCAACTGCCTGTATCCACATTCTCTTTCTTTCGGTCACTCACTACTCAGAGTTCGTGGCCAACTGGCCATACGTGAGGGTTGGAACGTAGACTGACCGGTAAACAGAGAGCTAAGGCAATTAGCTTACAGCTGAGCTCCTTCTTGACTACAACGGACCGGTACAGAGGCTGCAACACTGCAGATACTGTATCAATCTGTCTGTCCATCTCACACTCCATTCTTCCCTAACTTGTGAACAAAACCCCAAGATACTTGAACTCCTCCACTTGAGGCAGAATCTCACCCTCATTCAACCTGTACTTACACAGGTTAATCACATTGAGCCCCAATGATTCATTTACATGAGAGACCTGGACCCTTGACCCGAAGAGCGCAATCCACCCTTTTCCAACTGAGGACCATGGCCTCAGATTTGGAGGCGCTGATTCTCATCCCAGCCGCTTCACACTATGCTGCGAACCGCTCCTGTGAGAGCTGAAGATCACTGCATGATGTTGCCAACAGGACCACATCATCTGCAAAGAGCAGAAATGGGATCCTGAGGCCACCAAACCGGAATCCCTCTGTCCGTCCCCTGGCTGCACCAAAAACTTATGTCAGTAAAAGTTATGAACAGAATCTGTGACAATGGGCAGCCCTGGCAGGGTCCAACTCCCACCCTGAAGGGGTCTGACTTACTACTGGCAATGCGAACCAAACTCTCGCACCGCTTGTTTAGGGATTTAACAGCCTGTAGCAATGGGTCCCCAATCTCATACTCACGGAGCACCGGTTGAAAGCCTTCTCCAAGTCCACAAAACACTAGACTGGATGGGCAAACTCTCATGGCCCCTTGAGGACCCCATTGAGGGTAAGAACTGTGAGAGTAAGAACTGGTCCAATAAACTCAGTCTTAGGATGTTTTCACACCCAATAGTCCGGTAGACTCTAACATTTGTTTACATTTTCAGCTGGTGCGGTTCACATTCACACTGCAAAGCATCAATTTTTTTTAGTTTTCAGATCACATGCCAGTCCGGTTTGAGTTCACCCTCCCTGGTCTAACTACTAAGCCGTGCGCTCCTGCACATCGCAGCCAGGCCAGTAATCGCTTCATTGCCACATGCTTCACAGATGTTTATAACTCTGAAATGATAATTCAGCCCCCAGTGTTTCTCACTACCACTGAGGAGCTGACATCCCAGTTCAACTCTGTCTGCTTAAAGGCTCTGGATCATGTTACGCTTGTAAAAACCAGAAAAGCAAAACTCAGATCAGAACTTTGGCTTAATGATGTCAATAAGGCTGCTAGACAGCAGTACAGGAGGGTGGAGTGCAAGTGGAAGAGCGAAAGGCTGCAGGTCTCTTTTCAAACATTAAAAGAGTGTTGGCGTCCTTATCAGAAAGCAGTAAAAGCTGCTACATCTCAATACTTTTCTGATATAATTGCCTCAAACTCTCACAACCCACGTGCCCTCTTTTCTACCCTAAACTCAGTTCTCCACCTCACTGAACCATTGCCTCTGGAAGCCTCAACTGAGCTGTGTGAAAACTTTCTCAATTTCTTTTTAAAAAACAGTTGAGACCACCTGGGCTCTCATTTCCCCTCCAGCTCATGATCTGTCCATCCCATCACAGTGTGTTGCTGTATTTGACCACTTTGAGCCCATCTTTATCTTCTCTAGAGCAGGTAATGTGCAGCATGAAACCATTTGGTTCCCCCTTTGATGTGGTCCCCCCTCGGTTACTAAAGGATGTTTTTCCTACTCTGGGCCCTTTTGTTGTTGCTATTGTGAATAGCAGTTTAGCCTCACGTGTGCTGCCAAAACCCTTTAAGCATGTTGCTGTTCAACCTCTGCTGAAAAACCTGACCTTGACCCCTCAATCGTGTCCAACTTCTGGCCTGTTTCCAGACTCCCATTTGTTGCCAAACTACTGGGAAAAATAGCTGAGTTCCATTGAAAATGCTTCCTAGAGGATCACGCCATCTTAGAGCTATTCCAATCTGGCTTTAAACCTGTCTCCACAGCACTGAAACTGCTCTACTGAAGGTTTTTAATGACATCTTCCTATCCACAGATGCTGGTGATTCTGTGTTCCTTGTCTTACTGGACCTTACATCCACTTTTGACACCATCGACCTTGAGATCCTCATCGCTAGGTTAGAGCAGTGGGTGGGCATCACAGGGTCTGCCCTCAAATGGTTTAGCTCCTACCTTGCTTACAGATCCTTTTGTGTCTCCATCAAAGATTTTAAATCAGCATCGGCAGCGCTTAAATAGGGGGTACCCTAATCCCTTCTATTTTCTTTATACCTGCTGCCACTAGGTGCTATTTTCCAGAAACATAGCATACCTTTTCACTTCTACACTGATGATTGCCAAATTTACTTCCCCCTAAGACACAATGGTACGCGCTCTATTCAACCTCTGCTTGACTGCCTGGCTGACATCAGGGACTGGATGGCTTTAAATTTCTTAAGTTTCAAAGAGAAGAAGTCTGAAGTCATGTTTTTTCATCCCAATGACACAATCATCAACCAATGCATCGACCTTTCCGCTCTAGCCCTGTTAGAGAAACAAAGAGTTGCTAATCTGGGAGTGATAACGGATCCTTCCATGAAACTTAACAGTCATGTAAACATGATTGTTATATACAGTACTTTTATTTACAGCTGAGGCGACTGTCTAAGCTGAAGCCCATATTGTCCAAAAATACTTGGAGACAGTAATAGAGCTGTATACCGAACCGAGGTTCTTTTATGGCACTGACCAAACTGCTTCGGTCAGTGTATGGATTGAAATGTCACTCTTCTTTCAGTGTCAAGTTTCTGTATTGGTTGTAACGTGTCACATGGTATCAGCACGCAGGCAGGAAAAGCACAGACGTGACGCACTGGTTATGCCCACAGATGGGGTTCACGTGTGTAGTGTGTGTAGTATCAAACAGCTTCATTTCATGAGCAGAAAGTTGCTCTACGTTTGTCATCAAGGGGGACTGCAGCCTCCCCACCTCCTCTCAGCGCTAAAGTCATTCTATGAGTGTTGAACGGCCTGATTCATTATCTACACGACCGGACTCCTCTTCATCAAAAAACTCCAAGGACAGAGCTGTGTCTGGGATTTCAGCTGGTAAGTTTACGTTTGTTAACGTTACTGCAGCTTAATATGCGCATTGCGGTGAGTTAAACTAGGATCCATGTAACGCTAACTTTAAGATATTAGTGTGGAACTTTATTTTATCTATATAGCTAGCTAAACTCAGACGCTAACTAAAGATTGACAGTAACAGATGAAACGTAAAAATGTGCTCATCCATCCAGTCAGCTGGCTAAATAGTTCAACTAAGGCCGTATTTACACAGACATAGTGGGGGGAAACGTACTTTGTAGGTTTTTTCGTACGTTAATGAGAGGAAAAGATCTGTGTTGACATGGACAAATTCAGTGCCGTATGTCCCACTGCGTTCTTTGAGTTCAGTGGAACATGTTGCTGCTCACAGTTCCAGGAACTCGTCTTAAGCGCAGAGGTGACAGGGCCTTCTCTGTCGCAGGCCCAAGATTTTGGAATGAGTTACCTCTGCTAGTCAGGCAGGCCCCTCCCTCAAAGTTTTTAAATCCCACTTAAAAACCCACTACTATTCCCTGGCTTTCAATACTGTATGATCTATGCTGAACCTGTATGCAATATGTATCACACTGTGTTAGTCATTATGCTATTATCTGCTATTATTTTGTATCCATACAGGTAGTCCTCGGGTTACAACGGGCTCGTCTTACGACATTTCGAGGTTACGACGCATCTCCCTTATTCATGTTACGTGGTTACGTCGGTTTTACGTTGGTTTTTACATTGGTTTTTAACATCAGTTTTTACGTCGGTTTTACGACGTTAAACGTCGTAGCGCGACGGTGCAGCGACGGAAGAATATAGTACGCAGTGCAGCGGCTGAGGAATACAGTACTGTACGGAGGATGGCGTCACTAGCATCCCAGTAGGCCATTAGCCCTTCATTAGCCCTTTATTATGGCTCCCAAACGTGCGTGTGTGACACCGTTCACTTTCACCAGTGCAGACACCCGAGCTGTGCTTTACATTTTATTAAGAAATGCTAGTTAATATACCTCCAGTGTGTTAGACCAGGACTACTCAACTAAACCGCCCGGGGGGCACAGTTACTGAGAGCCAAGTGCTCAGAAGTCATATATCCAGTAGTTCTTATCCTTAAGTAACTTTGTTTTATAGTTAAAACTCTAGTTTTGTTTTTAAAAGTGTACCCATTGGTGGACCGAACTTAGCTCACCTGTGGGCCTGAATTTGGCCCGCAGCCCATCAGTTGAGTAGGCCTGCTCCAGACTAACCTGTTGTTCCTTTTAATAAAGCCACAGAGTGATGTAATAAAATCTAATAATAATATGCAATAATAGCATTGTAGGAGGGGGACAATTGAACATGGAGACCCCCACCCCTGTTTAACAATGAACGGGTTCGCTTCACAAAGATGGCTTCCTTCATTCCTCTCTCTTACAATCAATTGCTAGGCTGATGGTCCGCTGACTGAAGAAGTCTTTTGGATGAAAGACAAAAATGTTTCTACATATTTTTTTTGTTGTTTTTTGAACCCTCCAGAGGACCTGACAACTTTTTTTAGATACTAAAAGCCCTTCACAATACAATCTGTGCCCTCATTCATTCATCCACACACATTCATACAGCTCTCTACTTCATCTGTACAAAGCTAACCTAAATACATATTTCTATATGCTGTAGTCTCAATGCTTTAGATCACATTCAAATACCAACGGGGCGTATCAGAGGCAATGAGGGGTCCAGGGACGCATTGACATGTGACTGTACACTGGTGGAATCAAGCCTGTGACTATTTCATTAGAAGACAACTTCTCTAACCTCTGAGCCACAGCATCATGCATCACAGAAACACAATTAGAAATTATACCCATCATTCTTAAATTACTGTATGTATTGTATAAAAATGGTCACTCAAACAACAACAGTCAAGAGCAGAATTTTTGTGCTAATCAAATCAGAATTTAAAACTGTGGTGCTGCTTTCACTTTGTTGCAGGATAAACAAGTACAAATAATGCTCACACTCCATGCACAACCTCAGGAAACATTATTGGTGTAACAAATATTGCATCAATTACACACCCACTGTCTGCATCCCTCATTGTTTTCTCCTCAAAGAACAAATCCTACTCACCCGTTTTTGACCCAAAAACCTTTTGTCCTGTGATTCCTCCATTGCACACAGTTTACCCAAATTCTGCGAAGGACCTACAGTGGATTTCCAGATCTCCATCATCTTCTCCCTTTAGTGACTCTTTCATGGCTTTTTTCGCCCCTTTTCATGCTTTGTTGCTTCTTCCCTTCAACTGTCCATTGTGACTTATTCCTTTTACTCTAAAGTCTCAGATCTTCAAATCACACAGATATCAGTCAGGTGGTGAGCTGTTTTTAAACACCATCAATGCTTCCACACAGACAAACAGTCCAAGGTCCTACTCTTTTATCTTTTTACTAAAAGACCCATTCTTCTGTGTTTGCAACACTTCAGAACAGTCAAGTATTGTTGGAAACGAAGCATAATTTAATTGAGTTCAAGGGATTTACCTCCTTTGAACATCTGATGTGCAATTTGAAGAATGTACAACATTTGCCACAGTAAAAGTAGAAAACATTTGGCACTCTTATCGGACGTATTTGAAGACGTCCTGGTGTTCTTTTATAAATTAACAGTTTAGATATTATGAGGGCCTAAGATAAAATGTGAGCATTTTACATGAAAGTAGTTTGATGCATTTGGTAAAACAATGGTTTGGATAATAAAGAAAAAAAAATATAATAATAATAATAATAATAATTAGGTCTTGTCGCTCCCCTTGTTTTAGTTTTGTAAATAATTTGCACTTGAAAAATGATTTCACCAGTTCACCGCGTGCATGTGCAACTATCAAAGCAAGCCAACAACAAGAGCCGCTTTAGAATTTGCAAAAAGAATTAAAAATATTACAATAAAGTATGGTATCACAGTTCGTAGAGTTGCTACCTCTAAGCAACAGGTCACCGGTTCAAATCCTGGCTGGGAGGCTTTCTTGGTGGAGTTTGCATGTTCTCTCCGTGCATGTGCAAGTTTTCTCTGGGTACTCTGGTTTCCTCCCACAGACCCAAAACATGCATGCTTTTGCAGGGGAGTGGTGGCACAGTGGTTAGAGAAGGCGTGCCAGTGATCAGAAAGTTGCCGGTTCGACTCCCTGTTCCAACAATATCAAAATGTGGGTAGAAAATGTGAAATACCCACCTCGACCCTCATTTGCCCTACTCTGGGCCCTTGAGCAAGGCCCTTAACCCCCACCATCTGCTCCCAAACAGGTCTCTTGAAAATGAGTCCTCGTGACTCAATGAGACTACCTGTATAAATAAAGGTTAATCCATCCATCCAACCATCCATCCATCCATCCATCCATCCATCCATCCATCCATCCATCCATCCATACACACTTTTTCCTTTTCGGGTCGCAGGAGTCACTGGTGCCCATGTACAGCCATCACTGTGCGAGAGTTGGGGGACACCCTGGACAGGTCTCCAGTCCATCACAGGAATACAGAGACAAATGAGACAAACAACCGTTCACTCTCTCACTCACACCTAGGGGCAATTTAGAGTTATCAATCAGTCTAACATGCAGGTTTTTGGTCTGTGGGAGGAAACTGGAGTGCCCGGAGAAAACCCACGCATGCACGGAGAGAACATGCAAACCCTAACTAGAAGAGTTCCCCAGCTGGGATTTGAATCAGGGTGACCAGCTCGCTGAGAGGTTGCAGCTCTACCAGCTGCACCACCGTGCTGCCTTACCATACTATACCATACCATTTTATTTATAGAGCACTTAAAACAGTGACAAGGCCAACCAAAGTGCTGTACAAACAAACAAACACCAGGAAACCCACTGGCAACATACAAATGACCCATTCATTTTATTACTCACCCGTTTTGAAAATAAATGAAGCTGATAACTTGATTACAAATATTATAAAAGAAATGGAGTTTATACTGAGGATGTTTTATATTTTAGGGGCGGCTGTGGCTGAGTGGTTGGAGCAGTCGTCCTCCAATGCAAGAATTGGGGGTTCAATTCCACCAGCAGTCACATGTGCTCAAGTGTCTCTAGACAAGACACTGAACCCCCCTCAGTGTATGAATGTGATAAAGCTCTGATTATTCTTTGTACAGATCTACCGGTAGTAGTGTTCTATGAATGGGTAAATGAGGGCACAGATTGTGTTGTAAAGTGCAATGAGCATCTTGATCAGATAGAAAAGTGCTATACAAGTACAGTTCATTTACCATTTATGACAATGACAACTGTGCAATCTCTGCTTCCACTGACAGCTAATGTAAAAAAAAAAACGAGAACTAACTTGGGTGAAATTGTGTATTGTTAAGGACAAGATAAATTAATAAAACTAGTAATATTAAGAAGAATAGATCAGTGTTTGCCATATAAGGACCAATTATAAACTTTCATTGATAGAACGGTTTCGGAAGTATATTTTTAATTTAAGGGAAGGAAGAGGTTTGAACATTAGTTACTGCAAACATTGGAATAATCTGTTCTATGACCCTATGTGTCATTTTTCACCACTTATATTGTCTGTCCAAAATATCTCACTTGTAAATGAGTCTTTGAGGCTCAATGTGATTTATCTGTTTAAATAAAGGTTGAATGAATGAATGAATTACAGCAGTACACATCAATAATCCCATGTTTACTTTGTTGCATGCAGGTTTTTACTTTGTACTTTGATTTTATGATGTGGCAAAGGTTTATTTAAATTGGGCACACACTTTAATTAGATACAAAATTTGATGTGACATTTTATTGCTCCTCCGAATTCTATGAGGTATGACAGAGCAGGTCTTTAGATCCCACTGATCAGAGCTGTGTGGGAGCATGCAGGTTGCAGAGTCACACAAGATTAAAGTTCCTAAAAGTTATGGTTTAGAAAATATTTAATAAGGAATTGTATACAACATGCCAGATCCTAAGGACATTATACAGTATTTTCTTCTTCCTACTGTACCCCAGTTAACATTGGTGAATTGTAATGATTTAATTGCCACATACCTTTGTTGTAACAGCAAGAGGGAAGAACACTTTTCAAATGACCATTATAAATGAAAGGGACTTATGACCTGGATGAAAAATAGATGATGCTTTAAATAACTTCTTAAACAAAGCATTTTATTTCAAAGTCATCTTTGTTCGCATTTCAGTTTCTTGATACAAGAAATGTATAAATGTATGTAAAATAGAATGGTGTCTGCCATTTTTTTTTTTTTTTTTTTTTTTTCTGGAGTTGAAATGGTACAGTTGCAGATAAGTCAAACATTTATTGACTTTTGGATCATTGGATTGTTTTTTTTTAAATGCTCATAATCATCATAAGCAAAGGCAAATGAAGAATTAAAAATAATTTTGATGATATACTGGTTATATTTGTTGTTGTTATTTTTATTTACACTCAAGAACGCTTGAATTAGGGGATCAAACTTGAAGCACGAGTTTAAACAACAACAACAACAACAACACACACACCTCTACCACAGCCACTTTATTGGTGTGCATGTATGCAAACATCTTTGCACATTTTTAATAACGTGTGTTCATACTTCCTGACCTCTCTGTTAAAGGGCAGATGTACGACCAGCTTTTACAAATGTAAATTATTTACAGATCACTGCAGCATGATGCACATAAACACCCAAGGATGACTGCTGTGCACATCAAAAATGTTGCATATAGCATGTTTGACGCACACCCCCACATGAACACAGAAAGCACACCATGGTGGATAACAATAGACATGAGACAGCACTGATAGAAGCTCTGATTCAAATGGTCACAGTGGAAGAGAAAATAAACTAAAAATAAAATTGGTACAAGACAACTGCAGAACAATAAAGAATAACATGAAAATAATAGAACTGGACAAAAAATTGAGTAATTGAGAGGGAAGTTGAGGAATCAATAGAAACCATTGACTATCAGTCCCATTTTACAAGCCTCCGGCACAAGTTGTAGAAATCACCAGTACATAACATTCCTTTTACACAAACAGAAAAAGAGACAAGCAGTTTCTTACACAATAAATGTACAAAAAGTAAACATTACATTTGATTTGTTTGTGCCTTTACAATAATAAAAAAAATAAAAAAATAAATAAATAAGTGAACACCACAAAGAAGCCAATTGTCAAGATAGGGTTATTGTCAACTCACAAAATTACAAATGACAGACAATCTAACTCAAAAACTTGTGATCTATCCATAACATTTTAAGGAGTACTGTATTCCCGTTTCTGTTCTTGAGCTTAAACATGAAACGCCTGGTGGCCGTCGTGATGATTTTGTGCTCTCCTGGACAGTATGTGAACAAGAATCTTTGCTCTCCCTTCCCTACGTGAGTACATCTGTAGACCTTTGTCAGGGCCAGCTGATAGACACTGCACCATCTCATATCTGGGCTATGGAACTATCTGGCAGTGTCCACATACAAACTCACTGCCCTCGTCGTTATCCTCATGCATAAATGTACTATGATGTCATCATTATGTTGATGTTTCTGTGCTGAGGTCTTTCTATGAAACTCACACTGAGTCCCCTCTAGGACACAGTGCGAGATGATTTTTCTTATACATCCCCTCCTGTTTCTTCTTTTTCTTATCTAAACGAAAAAGGCAGCGCCTCCCAAAGGCCACAGCCTCAGACACCTCCGTCTCCCCATGTCCGTTTACATTTTCTCAGATGGGCTGTACTGAAAATTTAATTTTGTTGTGCTTCAGTGCAATGACAATAAAGCTGATTTTGATTCTTCAGAGATCTGCTTTGCTTTACCAGGAACTTCTAACTTAAATACCAGGTTACCAAAATGGCAGTATAGACCCCCCTCTTTTGACTGAATTTGACCAACTGGGTTGAACTACGACCATATTTATGAGCTTATTGTGGTGTGACTCCTTACAGTTTATTCAGAATTTGCTGTATCGTAGTCATGCGGACAGTAAATCTGGATGTAGAATATGATTCTTGCAGTTTTTACCTTTCATTAATGCCCTCACTGATGTAAGCTGAAGCATTAAGGAGTTACAGCTTTACAATGTTGTTGTCCAATTTTGTGGACATAGACTCCATTTTGAGACTTTGAAATATGCATGGGCATACTAATAAAATGTCCAGGATATTTCATGGTGCTATTGTTACCAAATTAGAACTGCTAATTGGTAAGACTTGACACTGCAGCTTTATAGATGCTGCAACCTTATACAGTATACTTTTCCAGTCCATCCCTCCTCCCCTCTCTATAGGTAGCAACATAATAAAAAACAATTCAGATGATTAAAACAAATAATCTGTGATTGTTGAGTGTTTCAACTTCAATAACTACATACTAGTTACAGTTACAATATGACAAAAATAAAGAGTGTTGCCTTTAGTAAGGGTGTGTTAATCACCTGCAGTAGGACTTAGATGCTCCAGATGTCCATTGTGAACATCTGGAGCATCACTGTCTCTTGTCTTTTCAATTTGAAACACATCAGTGGCCAGATTTCATCAGTGCTTTGCTTTTCAACTCACTGAACAGGTGCAGGGTCAGCCATTGAGAAACTGTTTATCCTCATGAATCAACTGTTTTATGTTAATGTGGCATCAAATGTTATTTTGTAGCTACACAGAGCTGAATTTCAAATTAAATTACACACACACACAAAACTCAAATGCCTACATATAAATTATCATATAAGTCTGTTTTAAACGTAATTATTTTTACTTTTGAGACATAAAAAAAACACGTTCACCATTTTGAAATTGCTTTGTATTATTACTATTATTTATTTAAAATTGACATTCTGAGGAGGTAGTCAAAAACATTATGCAACTATTTCTTTTTTTTATTTCATGAAGTTGTGGTTTATTTTGAGGTGGTGACTAAAACTCTACACCACAATTAAGAAGAAATTATAACTCTATTCATTGCAGCTTATTTAAAAAGCCAAATAATTATAAAACACCAACTTTACCACTATGGGAAACATCCATCCATTATCTTTTCCATCCATCCGCTTCTTCCAATTTGCTTCACGGGGGTCACCAGTGCCCATGTCCAGCAATCACTGTGCGAGGGGCAGTGTACACCTGGACAG
>JARVLU010001462.1:8090936-8111326 GCA_031762415.1 Simpsonichthys santanae
TTACCGATCGCCGTTTAGTTTCGGTTTCGAGTTACGGCTCAAAATCCGGACTTACGGCGCCATGTGCGTTCGGCTCCAAGTTACGGCAGAATCGACCTACGAACGGTTCTTAGGTCCGGAACCCGTTCGTAAGTCGGGGACTACCTGTACTGTACATTAAGATAATTTTAAGCAAAAAGTTGTCTGCTCAAACAAACAAATAAAAGCAACATTTTAAACCTTGATGCTTTAACCAAAACACTTATTATTACATATTAGTTACTTGTACTAAGCTGGATGAAAATATATTTAATTTGAAATGAATAAATAAATAAAAAAATCAGATGTTGTTTGTTACTATTTTCACATCTCTTAAAGGTTAAAAATATGTCAATGGAGCTAAAATTGATGTGGAAAAGTTTTTCAAACTATAGTATGTTATGTAAAAATTACAAGTTCTACAAGTTCCAAAAAAAGTTACAAGTTGGTTTGACTGTTTATTTAAAGATGCAACAATAATGATCCCCCCCCCCCCCTCCCCCGCAGAGCAGGGACATGGACTGCAACAGAAAACAGCGAGTGACAGGAGATAATTAATGATGTTTTATGGATTATTTAGAAAGGTCACGGGGAGATGCACCCATACTCTTGTAAGGCAAAACAAATTCCATCATATTCACAATGTGACAACACCACCAAGAATAAAATTACTCTGGGAAAAAAATCTAACTATGTGTGCATATTGGTTTGTCTTATTAGACTTGATTTCAATAAGATCTGTGTTTTAATTAAATGTAAGACATTGCTTGGCTCATTGAAACCACAAGAACAACATCCAGCTCCTTCAGTGCTCGGCCTCTGCCTCATATTTCTCCTTATTCATAAACTCCATTTGTGTTACGCTCTGCGTATCGGCCACTGGGAATGACTTGGACACTTTTACACCAAGTCCAGAATTCTCTTCGCTCTAGCATTATGTGATAATTTATAACTTGTCTTTAGAGTGGTAACCTTTACTCTAGCTGAACTTTTACTTGAATACATTCTTAACCTGGTGCTTAAATGTCCAGAATGTGCCTTTTGAACATTAGCATCTCAGACCAAAACAAATTTGACCTTTTTAATTTTAATTTAACCTTTTATTTATACAGGTATTAGGACTCATTTTCAAGAGAGACCTGTTTTGGGAATAGAATAACCCCAAATAGAATAAAACCACATGCAAACAGATCTCTGAGCTCGATGTTTAATGAAAAATGGCCAAAGTTCAGTTTGAGCTTACTTTGCTTTGTGTGGACTAATTTACTGAAGAATCCAGTTTGCTTAGGGAAATCTGTCACTACTTGTTGAAAACTGTGGACTTTTTATAAAGATAAAACTGGATCATAGAAGACAACATACTGGTAATCTTGCAGCAATAATTAGAATTTGAAAAAAAAAAAAAGCTGTACCACATTTTCATTATTTATTTATGTATTTATTTATTCGCATTGTTGAATGATGCTTATTGAGGATGATTTCTAAGCTGACCTGAGAACATATATGGCTGTTTGCATTTTGTGTCTTTTACCTCTGAGATGGACTGGTGACCTGTACATGACTCATTTCTTTCTGACATGATGGACGTCGAGCCAACAGACTTGGGTCAAATGAGTTGAGATGAGTAAATAAATTACAGAAGAAGCTATTTCAATTTAAAAGCAAAATTGAACGTCATGCTTTAGATTTTCTTCCTGTTATCTTAAACTGATATTATAAATGAATTGAGAACTCCACATTCATGAGCACCCTATGTGTTGAAATTCATTGTCATTATTTATGCAAACAAAAAGTAAAACTGTGGAAAAAAGTATGGGCCTGCAATTATTTCTTTTTTTGCCTCATTGTTTATGCCCATCCTCTCTTTTTGCATCACACCTCTGCTTCTTTACACTTTTTATTTCATCTCTGCCTCCCTGCAGAAAGCAACAGCATCAAATTTACCACCAGCCACCACACGTTATGCATCCTGTAATAACATTTGGATTCTTGAAAATGTGCATTTACATGAACTCAGTCTTGCCTACAGATTCCCACAACTTTAAAAACAATGACTCTGTGAAGCAAATCCACAAATAACACAACAAGCCTTCCCACAGCTACCTACTGAACTAAAACAGAATTTTGCTGTTTATAAAAACTGACCTCTTTTTCTTCTGTGCAGTGATGAACATCCCATTGTCTGTGATGCATCTCATTGTTTCCTGAAGAAGAATAATTTTATATTTTAAAAACACATTTTGAACAGTGTGTAGCTTAAAAGCTGAATTTGTTCTGCTCAATGTAACTCTAGACAAATGCTAAGGAAGGGTTTCTACAAACTAGGCACCACTAAAGTCAATGTCCTGGGCTCTGTTTTGCAATTTAAATGAAATGGATCCTGGTCTGCATTACAATTTAATGGCCTCTTCCGTTGTCCATGTCCTTGTCCAGCAAGTTTCTTCAAATTCTGCCTGGTAGTGTTTGTGTGTTCTTGCTGACCAGCATCCCTTAAACACTAGAGTAACAAGAAACCAGTGACACCAAATAAGTGTCATAAAACAGCAGTACCGTATTGTTCGGCCTATAAGTCGTGTGTTTTTAATGAACGATTCCGGGAGAACCAGAACGTTAGTCCCGAGACTCGCTGCTAGTAGACAGTATTCAACATCTGCAAGAAGCTGGCAGGGGGCATTCATGTAAATAATGGCACCATAGTAACTTACAGGTGAAAATCAAACCTGCTTGCAAACTCTTCTCTGTTGCTTTTCCTGTTTAACCAGTTATCCCACGTGCAGCTTGCGACAAAGTGATAGAAATAAGAAGATGCTCATCCAGCTGAAAAAAAGTAAAATAAATAAAACAAACACAAATGTATTTTATCAGCAACAAAAAAATGTGGCTGCTTGTATGGAATTCAAGAAGTAGCCTCATGACTGTTCCAATCTTTGCATGTGGAGCTAATTTAAAAACTAAAAGCGTAATTACCAAGCTTTATTTTTTTATTTTTAAGTACAGTCAAAAACGTAACCCATCAGGTGTTAACCTCAGTGTTTGAGCAAAATACAAATCTAGTGAAATTAACATCCCCCGCAGGTTTGATAGTATTTTATCACATTCCTCACTTGTTTCTGAAACAAATCCATCTCGCTGAGAAAAGAAAAAAAAAAAACGACTGAAGTAAGAAACTTAACAGGTGTTGTTCAAATAAAAGAAGCATCAACACTGATCATGTGTTTCTGGCAGAAAACCAGATAAGCCTTCAGGAGAGACAAACACCAACAAGCACACAAACAGACAAACCTCAAATATGCACGTTCGTGCACACCCATGAAGGCAGAAATACTCCCGTAACTCCCACACACATGCAGCTATATTAAAATGATGTCCTGGCGCGGTGCTCTCCTCTCCATCTTGCTGATGGTTTCATTTTTATCTCTGTTTCTGTGATTTATAGGGCCAACAGGCTGCTATTAGTTAGCTTAAAAAATAGCAGTGCTCTGAGCAATACCAGCTTTCATTGGACTAGACAGTTTCCTCCACCTTCTCACTTCCTGCAGCTTGAAACACAGAAACACACACCGAAACACACACAGTACAGACACATACCTGTACATGCATATTCCTGAGCCTGTTTTTTCCCCCCTCTTCCAGTCTCTAATAGAACAAGAAATTTAGACTATTTTACATTTTAAAACTCTAAAATGCAGCCACACCTATATAGCATACTTGCAGTGATAATGTAAAAAAACATAGGAATATTAGCATATTGATTAATGGCTGTATATTTTCAGCTTCAGTCAAATTATTAAACAGAGCAACACACTTTAATCCATCTGTGTGGCATTTAGTTTTAGGGAGAGAGAAAAAAAAAATAAAAAAAAATCCTTCATCTAAATTTTTGAGACATGATGCTGTTTCTAACTTTTTTTCTCATCAGCATTTATGTGTTCTCCAAAAAAGTGCTTTAGATAAGATTCAGCTCAAGCTTACACCATTTGAAGTGTTTAGAATAAGAAATAAACAGAAGAGGATGTAAAAAAGGACAAAAGGCAGGTTAACAAAGAAATGGGATAAGTGTGTAAGAACAGATATATCTGCAAAATAAAGTGAGCATAAAAACAAAGACATGGGCCGAGTACATCATTTTTGATTTTAAAGATCTGCCAGGATTTGTGTTCCCTATGTTTTCCTCATGTGGTCAGCTCCAACTCCTGTTGCTCCCTAATTGTCTTTTCCCCAGGTGTTTCTCATCATCTGGATGTTTTATACTGTATGTCAGTGTCTCTGTGTTCCTCCTTGTCTGTTGTCCTGTCGAGGCTCACGTTCTGTTTCTCTCCATGTTTCCTCAAATAAATAAATTTATTTATGATACCTCTAAGTTTGCCGCCTCTGTCTGCATTTGGGTTCTACTGAACAAAAGGAACCTGATAAGATTTTTTGATTGAATGTGTTTATTGTTAATTATTTGCATGCATATTTAAATTTGAGCCATTCATCTTTTGCGTTGAAAAAAAAAAAAAAAAAGCGTTAACCTGTACACTGTCACCAAAAAGGAAACAATTCAGTTCAATTCAACACTGTCTCTTTTAAAGAACAGACAATGGTTTGTGCTGCTCCATTCTGGGTTTTACATTAGAAATGTCATTTATTTATTTATTTTAAAACAAGACTTGTGTCATTGTAGCTTTAAATCACTGGAACTCCTTTTGATAAAACACCTTGAAATCCTATTTCAAGATTTATTTTTTTATTGCCAAAGACAATGTATTGCTGTCTAACCATAACCAATGGTTTTCCAGCAAATTAAAACATTTTAAGTCTGGTAATGTTCAATCATGTGTTCATCAAGTGATGATATGAGGACTAAATAAGCTGAACTGTCTCTCTGCCTGTAACTCATAAATGACACATTATTCTCTTCCACTGTGTAGGGGTAGACATCTAAGACGTTACGCTCACGCAACTTGGACTGGCCTCACCTCCAACATACCTGTATATAAACACAAGTTCTTGTTGCAAACTTAATTCTTGTCCCTTGAAGAAAAACACAAAGAATCCATAATTTAAATACAATTCTGTAACATTTATTTTCAGTTTGAATTATGTCAGGGGAATTATAGCAAATATGGAATATTAATGAACAACCAACAGTATTACTGTATTTTGGAAAGTAAATGACTTTGAGAATGAGTTTTAGATTCAATTTGGATTAAGGTTCTTAGATCTTAATGTTACAATTTAGGTAAATTTAGCTCAGATTTGCGAATTAAATTATCCAAACAAAGTTGTCACTTCGTTTTCTCGCATCTGTAGGAAGATGTTTTCATCCTGCCATGGAGAGGTCATTACCATGGCTGATGCAATGACTTAGAGGCAGGAGGTTCACGTTGTCACCCGGAAGGGAGGTTTTCCTTCGAGGACAACAGCTCTTCCAGCAGTGTGTATCACTTCTCGGGGTGTTTGAACATTTCATAACTTCTGGATTGACTTAGAGCCAACTCTCCACCAGGACAAGCTCCTCATCATGGTCATTTCTCAGAGAGTCTTATCAACTGTCCTCTGCTGTATGGAAAATGACCACTCATTCCATCTGCTCAGCTCAGCTGCTCCCAAGCCAACTTTTAAACTCAACTCCTGCTGTTCCGTTTACCTGACGCCAGAAGACTTGCTCACTCAACTTTCAACCAGTCAGAGCAGAGGCCTTCTTACAGTGGGTGCATCCTGACTGTATAATTTAATGTAATTAAACATCCCTTCTCAAAATGTATCAGAAAATATATACATGCAATAGCCGGGAGTTACACCTTGTTTTACATAAATAAAATAATGTGTTTGAAGTTCTGCTCTGCCGAGGTCTTACTTCCCTCATTGCTATGATGATCAGTCCCTGTCAATAAGGCCAAGTGAAGCTCTTTGATCAAGATCTTCTTTTGGGAGACAAAACGTCTAAACTAATCATCATATAGTGAAAATGTCAGGCTGGTCCAAGCTGTAGATTTTAACACACACAGATAAAGGATAACAAATAAACTTCCTGTGATGGAAAACAGAATGCCAGTAACTGTCTCAGATTAGCAAGAAAGGGAGTGGGTAGGATAGACAGTGTCTCTGGGGACATTTGTCCTTGTCAAGGCTTGGATAGATGGATGCTACACCTTGTTACAGTACATGTTAGGACATGAAACCCTTTAGCAACATTTTCATTTAGATGTATGTACAGAGGTTGATAGATTTAGAAATCCAATGTGACTGCAACCACAAGAAGCTTGAGAAATGTAATGGATGAAAGAGGACAGACAAGTTGTGGAGAGTCAAGACTCCAGTGGTGCCAGTGGTCATTGGAGCACTCAGTGCTGTGACCCCCTTTATAGCCATCGAACTCAGTTACCAAAAGGAGCCAAAACTGAAAGATCTTGTCTGAGCCACTGACCACTTTCAGCTGATACATTAACTTGAGTCATATACCTGATATATTTTCTTGGTTACAGATTCATGAACTAGAGTTTGATATCCTGATGCATGCTCAAGAGTTTGATCTGTCACACTTGACGTTCTGTTACTCTTTCCACAGTAGAATCAATGACGACAGAATGATCCAACCTCCTGGCTCCAGCTGGCAATACATTAAATTATGCATTTATGATTTTGTTTAAAGAAAAAAATAGAAGAGATACACTATTTTGCATTTGAAATATCATCTTAGGGGACATATATGCAACTGAAGAAGTGACTCCAACAGAGCCCACGAGCAACCTCAGAGTCAAGAACAGCTAAGATTCTGCACAGAACCCTCAAACTCCCAGGCGTCTGGTAAAGGACCCAAGTTTGAAGTGAAGTGGAACCACCCATGTGGAAAAATTGTGCAAACTGTTTTTTTTTTTTTTTTTTTTCTGGGTTAGGTATGTTTGTCATGTTTACATAGCTCTGCTCTCACCATCCTGCTCACCCAATAACAGTATCAGTTTGTTCTGGCAGTGCATCTGTCTCTTTGCATCAGTGTAAAGCCTATAAGCTATAAAAGTGCAGGCCCCCATGGTAAAAAATGCTCTAATAAATACAACCTCAAGAGAGACCTCCTAAATCTTTAAATGCTGTCTGTCACTGCCCACCAAGGTCACAAGAGCTTGTCGTACGTGGATGAGCAACCTTGTCTGTCAGTTTTCAAAAGCACAACTTGGCCTTTATAAAATCAGACAAGACAAAAAACAAGGTGAAACAAAAAAAGTCGAATAAAAGATGAGACTTTGACAAGTGTTTTGTGCTGCACTATTTGAGGAGGCAGGTAAAAAAAATCAAAGGTGCTTGAAGACTACAGTTATTAGTCCTTTTATTATAATTCCAACTACTGCTTCAAATAACCAAAGCATTTGTGTAATGAAGTTGTCAAAACAATATTTTATTATTTAAGTCATAAATGTTTGTATTTTAGTCGGTGGCCCTCAGCTATTCTTGTGAGATTTTAAATCAGATCAAAATACAAACTTTGTGATATTTCCACTGCAGTTGTACATCCTCACCTTTGACTTCTTGTCCTTTACATTTAATTGCCATCATGCTGTTTATAGATATAATATACTAGAGTGTTACTGACTTCTGTTAGCATTGGATATTTTTATTTTTTTAAGTTTACTCAGAATGCACAAGTAAAACCTGATGAAATTAATTTGATTGATATGATGCTCAAAAGTTAAAATTGGACCTCAGATAGATCAACTTTGGTTTGATGTGTGTTTAGAATCTTAAAATGCAGAGGGTTTCACAAGCTGAGGTCTCCAAAGTTCATACTTATCGTCAGCACAAAAGATGCATGAATGATTCTGCATGTCTCTCTCTCTTTCTCTCTCTCTCTCATTCTGTGTGTGTGTGTGTGTGTGTGTGTGTGTGTTCTGAAAGAGAGGGAGCCACAGAGAAGTAGACCCCATGTGTGTTGCTATGTTAGCATGCCCTTGGTGCCCTTTCTCCAATCAATCTCAGCAGGAAGTGATGGGTTAGCCCCGCCTTCTGCCAGTGCTAAAGGAATTAATATTAATCAAGCATTGATTAAGGCCTTAACACTGAGCAGCCATTATTCACAACACTTTCCTCTGTTGAACCTTTTGCTGTTTACTCTTTGATCCTGTCCCATTTCCTTTCCCAAAATTATCCCAAAATCATCATTCTAAAAGTCTAGACCTTTTTTCACCCTACTGTTTTATTTATCTACATAGAATGTTTAGGAAGTAGGCAACTGACCAATAATCATTCATGTAAATCCCAGAAAGAAGATGATCAAGATGAACAGTGTGATTTAAGTCTTATAGCTGAAAGCTATAACTCCACTATAGTTGGATTCCCATTTCCTAAAAATACATCTGTATTTTCTACAGTTCTATTTTTTAGCTCCTGTTTCTTGTTTTCTGTTTATTTACTAGATGCATCCAGCCACCCCTGTCATTATGTATCCATCCATCCTTTCCCTTAACATCCCCTGGAGATCTGATGGTGGAGATCTGACAAAGAGCTATGGTATGCACTGTCAAAAGGGGATTATAAAATGGGAAAAGAGGGGGAGAGGAAGATTAAGGCATACTGAAGCTGGGAAAGATGAAGAAAGAGACGAAGAGCTGAATGTGGGCAGCTCAATAAAACACAATAGACCATTGTTCTGACATAACATTAGTCACCTGGGCAGGGAATAGGTAGAAGAGGGAGTCTGGGGTTAAAATGGAACGAAGCTGAGGATTAAGAAAGAAAGGTGGAAGAAGAGCACAAAGGCAGCACAAAAGGGGGAAGTGTTGGGGGGGAAGAGAATACCATATGGCTCTTATGTCAACCTAACATTGCTACACATCTAATACTCTTACAACAGATGTTAGAACTTTAGAAATAAAGGGGCAGAAAAAAAATCCAGACTGAACATTCAGGACTGTTAATCAAAAATAGTTTCACTGGAGGATCAGATTTATGTCAGAAGTTGGTGCGATACATGCTGATGACATGTGGACTCAACAGGGATTATTTGATTGTTCCTGGAACATCAAACTCTAAGACAAAGGTTGTGTGCAGTTTTAGCAGGAAGCCTGGCTCATCAGAAACCAATACTCACACTGAGAGCCACATGTGCATTTATCTCAATAAAATGATTTCACAAGGGTTTTGTGGCACAACGGCGTAAGCAAAAGCAGAGTGATGGTGTTTCTGCCTGTGTCTGTGCATGTGTTTGTCTGTACAGTTAGTAAAATATCTTCTTAATCACCAACACATTTCAATACATTTATCAGGAAGTAAATATTGCATAAACATCAACAAATGTTTCAAGTTTGGAGTCGACCAGATTAAGCTAGCTTCCATAGCAAAGCAATCTTAGCAAACACGTAATGACTAAATCTTACACAGTTTGTATTGAGGTAAAGCTTAGAGTGGTAGTAGCTGAGACTGACATCGAAATTATACTCTGACTACTAACTAATTACACAAGATGTGTTTAAAACATTGCCATTGACTGTTGGAGTCAACTCTGTTTAACTTATGAAACTCTGGATGGATTTAATAATCAGTGGATGTACATTTACAGCTCGTTACTTTTTTTTTTTTTTTTTTTTTTTTTTTTTTTTTTTTTTTTTTTTTTTTTTTGTCAACCCAATTTAAAGGGTCTATTACAAATAATGAACTTTAGCCGCACAAAAAAATGCTATACCTCACTTTTACAGAAACTGAGCTAAGACGAAGTTTTGGTAGCTAAAAGTCAATCACAACACAATTAATGCATTACCTGATAGCCCTAATGCAATATCACTTTAACATTCTTTTTTAATACAAAATGATGTTAGACTAACACAATGACATTAAAGATGACAGTCATTTAATGGTTCCTAGAGTTTCCAAAAGCAGAATGGGAGGAAGATCTGGAGGTTACCAGGATCCTCTCTTGTGGAACCAACTTCCAGTTTCTGTCTGTGAAACTGACACATCGTCCAGTTTTAAGACTGGGATTAAAACTTTCCTTTTTGATAAATCCTATAACTAGGGTTGGCTTGTTATGCTGCCTTACGCTTAGACTACTGGAGGACAAATTGACTTAATTTCCTTAAATGTTGCACTATGCAACCAACAATGCCATCTGACATGCACATTCTGCTAACTTTTTCTCTTCATTTTTGGAACTTAATGTAAACAGTGGTGTGGAGAGTGAGAAATGCAATAGAATGAATCCGACTTGAATCTGGGCCGGAAGCAGCAAGGATTTCCTCTCTTGTGCATGTGGTGCGCGCTTTAGTAGTGTAAAAGTGTCTGTGCACATGCCTCTTCAAATCCATTTTTCAAAAATGCTTGCTTTTAGGTAAAGCTTTTAACCTTGGTTGACCCCTTTATACGTTTTATTATAGATTTGAGTTGCTTGATTCTACAGAAGCACCCAATGCGTTGTGCTGTGTCCCATGTACGCCTTAATTAGTAAAGAGCAGCAGTTATAGAGCTATAAACCAACTTTACCTCTTATTCAATAGGAAACCTACAGTCTGAAAATCAAATAATAAAACAAAGGTAAAGTGATGGAGGATAATGAAAGGAACAAGAAAAGAGGGAAGAGGAGAACAATGCTTCAAATAAATTTGGAGGTAAATCAGTTTCAGTGGTTGCTCTCTGAAATGCATGTTGGTGATCTGGAGACAGGAGCTTCCTCAGGACCAAACAGAGCTCCACAACACTGTGACTTTACTGTCAGTGGTACTTTCAACCCTTGTAGCTTTAGAAGACAGTGGCAAGGATTGAACTGACAATGAAAATAAATACATTAAAAAAGCAAACATCTAATGCAAGATGTCAATCAAACAGATTGTACCTTTCAGTTGTGGGCGGTACATTTCAGTTGAAAGCCCATGTGTGAAAACAAGCATAAAGGTATTTTGATGACATTGAATTTTTTATTTTATTTTATTTAAATTTCGTACATGTGTTTGTATGAGGTGCTGGGAGTGGTTAAATGTGGTCAGAGAACACTGAGTTTGTGAAATGAGAAGAAAATAGAACAACGCGAATGTGAGCTGACTGATTATTACTTATCCCCAATCTGACCATCTATTATCAGCTAAATTCTGTTTGGGATCTCGGCTATCAACAAGCAAGAGGCGAGGTAATTCCAGATGTTCTGGACAGGTTGCTAGTCCATTATGGGGCCAAAAAAGACAAACAGCCACACACTTACAACTGGGATCAGTTTTGAATTGCCAGACAAACATTCAAACTCCACACTGAACTTGAGAGCTTGTAGATATGAGGTGATGGTCCTAACTGGTGAGATGCTCGGAGGGTTTTTACTTTCCATTGGAAAAAAAAAAAATAAAAAAAATGGTGTTTTTATGAGGTGCAGTGGAGAGCACCCTGTGCTCCAACATCAACGTGCAGCATGGAGGCTGCACAGCTGGAGAGCGAAAAGCTTTGCAGAGAGTGGTGAAGGCTGCACAGAAGTCTGCTGGGAGTCAGCCTCCCCACCATCACAGACATCTACACCTCCAGATGCAGCATGAGGGTGCACCTGCATCATGAAGGACCCCACTCAACCAGCACACACACTGTTTGCTCCACTCCCCTCAGGAAGGAGGTTGAGGAGTATTAAGTGTAGAACCACTAGACTGAGGAACAGCTTCTACCCTGAAGCTGTTAGACTCATAAATCCTTATCCAGGAAAATCACTGACACTTTAATTGGAGATTTTACGTTTTGTCTGTGCTGCTGATTATCCATGTTGCTGATGTCTTACCTTAAGCTGTTGCTCACAACAGACTCATTGTTCAGGCTGCTGTAGATCATATATTATATTACATTTTTATTTTTTAGCACCCATGTCTACTGTTTCTTTTTTTATACTTCATATTATTGCTATTTTTGGGTTAACTGGGGCCCTGAGTACACAATTTCATTCCACCTCATGCACCACATGTGATGCAAATGACAACTCACACTGGTATATCTGCCTGTCAGTGGAAATTGTCATCTTCATAATTATGTTCATTTTTTTTCTCTTTAGGAACTTTGTTTATAATAGCAAAAAGAAAAAAAATATATAATATATTAAACCAGTCAAATAGTGTGATGTGGTGTTCAAAACTCAAAAAAACAAAGAGAGGGAGAAAATACTATCCAGGACAAACCGAGTGCTTAAAAAAAGCCCGGACAGACCCACCACATAAAGCATCGCTTGTCTCGGTCAAGGCAACGCGCTGGACAACTTTGGGACACCTGAGGGATTCAGGCCTGCTCTGAATGTAAATAGGGCTTACAGTATCAAGGCACAGAGCACAGAAAACCTGAAGGGAGGATAAGAAAAAAAAAAATGAGTGTAGGAAAACGTCAAGCGCAGCAAAGAAAAGTAATTCTAACCAAGAATGCCTATCTGTGCACCACGCACACACACATACACACAGAAACATACAGGGCACATGGACATACAGAGCGATAAATACTTGACAAAGTTAGAACACACAAACAGAATGCACCTGCAGCACAACCCCCCTCAAAATGTCCCCCAGCAGCACACACACACACACACACACTCAGCAAGATGTTGTTAACGCATTGCAAAAGTATTTGGCAAACTCCAAAATTTAAACAATTAGTCATAAAGCAGACACACGCACACACTGATGTCAAGAAACGAGAGTGTAGGATCTGCAGGGGGGCCTCAGAAGAAAGATGAGAGTGGATTCAAAATAATCAAAAAAAAAAAAAAAACCAAACAAACAAACAAAAACAGATTAAAAATACAAAAAAGTGAACATAATTTTAATAAAAATAATTTAGCTTGAATTGCAGCTGCTACTTCAAACTTTATAGGTTAAGCAGATTGGTTGGTGTTTTGGTGATGACCTAACTGGAGTTGATGTAAAATTTTACATCTGATCTATATCTGTATTAAGCACATTCCTAAAATGTTACACTTTAATGCATGTTTAAACGTCTAAAGTGAAACGTTAAAATGGTGTTCCAAAAAAAAAAAAAAAAACCTTTACTTGACCTAAATTGAACCTAAGATTGGTATCGTTGTGTCTGAGCATGCTCTCAGAGCTGCTCAAATTAAAACTGATGCAGACGAAAGCACAGAATAATAACCAGCACATTTGCCTTAGGATTCCATTTCAGTTCATTTAGCTGTGAGAACTACATCAAGTTTGTCACTCAGGTGTTGAAAAGGCAGCAACAACCTGTTTGTTCTGACACCACGTTGTCTGAACGCAGGCACATTTTTATTCAAATATACAATCAGTTCATCCCTGAGGAAAGTGTTAAGGTCTGCAAAACTGATTGAGGTCATGTCTATATTTTCTTCAATCAGCACAATATTACAAATTTAACAAAAAAACTGTAGCGCCAGAAGCAGCTTCTTCTATGTAAAACAGTGATTTATCAAAAACTGAAACAAACATGGGAACGCAATCGAACTTTGTCCTATTTAAATTTAGGTTTAATAACATGCTCATAAAGTTTTAATTTTGGGTTTGAATTTTGGGTTTGAATTTTATTTGGGTTATTTTGGGGTTGAAAGTACAGTACTGCACATTCCAAGGGAGTGTATTTAATATACACATACAGTTATCAGAAGTAAATTCTTAGTGGGTTAAATAAAGTGTAAAGTCACAATTTCCTGTTAAGTGGAGGCACCGCCATTAAATTGAATATAAACAGTAAGTTGTATCTCCTGTAAGTTGTTAGTACAGCTATCTTTGAAATAACTTTCCCAGGGCCCCGACCAATGTTCTACATTTCAAGCTAACCTATCGGTTAACTCTTTAGCTACATGGTACGGGCGCTACACATTTATCACTGAAAACCCTAAAACTACATAAAACACATCAAGCCTGATAGTTAAAGTGGCACGCTGTGAATTTCAGTTGTTGCAGTCTGTTTCGTTAATAGACCAAGTGACCTTTTCCCCCAGCAGATTTAAAGCACTTCCTTCTGTGTAACAACATTTTTTTGTGCTACATATCCAAAACCAGCCTTCAAAGTATTTTTCATCAGTTCAAGATTACTTTCTTTCAGTTCATGCAAGAAACTGCAATTGTTGTTTGCTGCGTTCTTGCTGCGTTCTGAATGTTCCCAAAACAAAGGTGACCTTATTAAACACAGTAACGTGTCCTGTGTAGATACTGGCAGGGATTGGAAGCTGCAACTTTGTTTATAGTGTTTACAATATACACTGTAGACATGTTTTATAAACCTAATAAAACCTTAATAGATGCATTATGTATTATAAACAGTTGCACTGCATAAATTAACAGTTACAGTGCAATATTCAGACTTGTGATGGTGTTTAGGATGTTACTTTTTCAACTTGGGCTTATTTTCTTCATTCTATGTGCATGTTCACATTAAAAAAAATGAACATTTTACACATAATTTGATGCTTCTGCTGAAAACACCATCACCCAAGGAAAGATCAAAAACAACAAAACCAAACCTCCAACTCAGCTTATGTTATCACATCATAGACATGGCACATTGTATTAATGGAGTGGTGCATATAAACTCATCTTAATATATACAGATGATGTAGTTAGGCCAAGAAAGGATGCTGCAGAAGTGTTGTGTGCATTAATAAATTCCTGCCCGTTTACAGAAACTCAGCCTTAAATGCAACACTGTTGTGGTGTGTAGTCTTTTTTGGAGTCTAGTTCTGTGATTAAGTCTTTAAATTATGAGCTGAGGTGGGAAAAAAACTAAAAACTGCACATATTTACAAATTTGCACTACAGTGTATCTTTACAAATAAACTGAAAAAAGCAAATGAGTATTTTATTAATTCATCTGGGCAATAAAATCAATACATCATAGAGCCATTTTTGCATTAATTATAGCTGTAAGTCTCGGGGGGGTGCAGGGTGTCTATATGCTTAACACATGTATCTTCTGGGATGTAAGGCTGATAAAAAAAAAGCAAAACTTTCAAATTATTTGAGCTGCTGGACAGGTTCTGCTTGTGTAGGGTACACATAAGCTTTAGTTTGTAGCCAGGTCTCTCTTGTAAATGAGTCCTCGAGGCTCAATGAGATTAACCTGCCTAAATAAAGGTTGAATGAAAATAAGCTGTTCAATATACTACTGTATTTGTTTAATGTCTGTGCTTATACTGGACTTTTAGGTACTTGTATGTTACAGTAGTGGTATATTGTGGGTCATTCTGAATTGAGAATCTCAAAGTTAGTACCAACTCTGAGACAGAAATGAATCATTTGTCAAAATGTGTCTGTATTTAAAACCAAAAACTATTAAATGCTGACTGTACTTGTGTAATTTGAAATTAAATCCATTGGTATGAAAATTAATGTCACTCAATTGACACTGGATTTAATGGTTTGAAACTGAATTAATTTGCTTTGAAACTGGAATTCGTTGTATTGACAATTCAGTTTGACTACTTTTATTTTCAGTTCTATAATTCAATTTCAATTCCAAAATTCTGTTTTTTTTGTGTCACACATCCGGGTCTTTGAGAAAGCCACAGAGTAATCAAACGCACATTAACAGATGTACAATTCACATCAGTAAAACTTCCTTTACGGAAATCTAATCATGGGGATCAGTCTCAAAGAGGCGATAATGCAACAGAGTGGATGCCATCACCAAAGAAGAAAAATAACTTCCTATACGGCATATTTTGATCTGGAGCAGTGGCACACACACACGAGTTCATGCCAAGTTCATGTGCACACCACTGCTCCAGCTCAAAATTAATAATAATAACTCCCAGAACAGACAAGCTGACAGAGAGGACTCATCACTTAAGGTAAGTGGCATTTATTTATAGTGATTGTAACGGGATGAATCTGTGGGGTGGAAGGAGCACAAGGATTCTGTATATGAACATCTGATGTAAATGAAGGAATCTAATGTTGTTTCCTGAAAGTCTCAGGAACAGTTGATGGCATGGAGAGGAGGGTGGAGGGTTTCTAGTAGCCATGGAGAGAAGATGAGTATAGTGCGTGGTTGAAGAGTGGCAGGACTGAACCTTGTGAGACTGAACCATTGCTGCTTGCAGTTTGACACAGAGGCTGATGGTTCCAGGCTGGGGTTATACAGAGGCAACAAGGAAGAGACTCAAGGAACCAAACGTTTCCACATTAGACGGAACCTTTCCTAAGGTTTAGGTTTGCAGGGGCTGTCGAGGTCTCGGTGTCTCAGTGTTGAACTGCTGGGCCACAGGAGCTTTAAAGCAGGAGACCTCATGTATTCTGTTTTTTTCCTAATGTGATTTGAGCCACTTCCGCTTTGGCTTAATGTAATTTTGTTTTTTCAAATGTTGCTGTGTTTTGTTGTTTTTGTTGTGTTTTTTTTGTTTGTTTGTTTGTTTTGTTTTGTTTTTTTTCAGTTTTATTTTTTAATGTAATTCCGTTTTTTTTTTTTTTTTTTTTTCCAAATGTTGTTCATTTACACCTTAGGGCCACCGTAGCCTCCCTACTTAAGCTGCTACCCCACGACCCAACCCCAGATAAGTGTAAGAAAATAGATGGATGGATGTTTGTTTTGATAGGTTTTATTTAACTACATCAATTTGGTCAATTTTATGTCAGCTCATCATAAAAAAAATAAAATAAAAAAAAAATCTAAACCTTTTCTTTACAGATTGCAATGACAAAACAAGAAACACACTGTGTGTTATATACTTTTATAAGGTATTATATTGCTGTTGGTACTAAAGCCATAAATTATAACTTTACAATGTGCATACCCTCCATTGCTTTGTGGTATGACTAAAATCTCACACTGACTGGACTGTATTTCCCCAGTAGAGGGATTTTTCATCAAACACCCCACATCTCTTCCTCTCACACTCTCTCACCCACAGACACTCACACAGGATCTTGGCATGCGTAGCAGCAGCTATTTTTCTTGTTAATGTAGCATGTCGAATTTGCAGGGTGGTGGCGTGCAAATGAAAGGCTGCACGTCTCACTCGCTTGGCAATATGTATTTGATAAGAGCTGTAAATCAACTAGTGTAGCAGAGCAGAGCCTGCAGGGACAGACAAAACACATGTTAATGTAGAGAAGCTCAATAAATTGTTGTGAAATACTGGCTGGGCAGAAGACCACGAGACAAAATGACCAAAACAGATGGACAAAGGCATGGATTGTCAGAACGCACAGGATTTGTGAGAAGTAAGTGAGTAATTAAAACTTGCAACAAGAATCCAGCTAGACACAGTGCTCTGGAATGTCACTTAGTAAGTTGGTACAACATTGCACACGACATGCCAGGAATCAATGTACTTTATAAAAGGAGACAACAATCCTGCTACACATTTGAGTGTGGCATACCTATAGGTAGTCCCCGGTTTCAGGCCGAGATCCGTTCCTACCGCCCGGCCGGAAGCCGATTTAGACTTAAACCGGAACTCCTCGTGGCGGCGGCCGTAAACGCGGATTTTCGGCCGCAAAACTGAAACCGAAACTAAACGGCGATCGGTAACGTCTTTTTAAACACTTTTTTCCAATGTAAAACAACTTCGAACGACCGTTTTAATGTGTTTTAATGTGTTTCCAAGCAGTTAGCTAACAAAATACCCCCCCCCCCACCCCAAAAAAAAACAAACAAAAAAATATATATAAAATGCTGCATAAAAAAGGCAACGAACGGCGCGATGACGTCACTGGGGGGCGCAGCCGTAAACGAGAAACGCCTTAAACTGATGACGCCGGAAACCGGGGACTACCTGTACTTAGTCATGAACTGAAACATTTCCACATGTGCATACTACAAATGGGATGGCATATTTAAACAGGAATTAAGTTTTGTTTGATGGAGGAAATTGCACATGTATTGTTTCATGGACCAAAATGAAGATCTGAAGTGAATGGACAGTGTGTGACTTTCCAGTTTTATAATAAAAGGAGGGTTTACTAGTCTGACGGGCTTTTTTTCTTGTGTCTATGTGGTCCCAGTGAGCATAAAAAAAGACTATTGAAGATGTATTTGGCTTAATGGGTGAAAGCACTGTGGGTCTATTTTGACAAGGTGAAGGTAATGCTGTCATTACTGCGCTCCAGCCAAAATAACTATAATATCACAACAAAAACAGATAGTTTCATGCAGCTTGTACACACACAGCAAAGAGGGCATATTGAACGAGGGGCACACTTATTAGCCTCACAGTAAACCAAATAAATTAATGTAACTACAAATCCTTTTTTTTTTTTCTGAATTTAATCTTTGCAACAGGCTGGAAAATCTTACAGGAACATTATGGTCCGCGCAAGAACAGAAGACAGAACATGGTCTCAGAGATGCGTTTTGGCATCATCATGGTGATAGAGGAAAATGGGGTGATATTTGGAGAAATGGCCTGAGAGGCTCTGTGTGCCTCTTATTTCTCATGAAGAGTAATAAAAGGGTGTAGATGTGGACTGATGCTCTTGCTTCCACCCATGAATGTTCTCAGTGGAGGGTAAAATACATTTTGTGTTTGTAGCCAAGTCTCTCTTGTAAATGAGTCTGCGAGGCTCAATGGGATTAACCTGCCTAAATAAAGGTTGAATGAATGAATGAATGAATTTTAGTGCAGCAGTTCTATGCATTTAAGAACCACAGAGTGGCTCACAGTCCACAAATTAGGCCCAAAAGGTAAAAATCAGATGAATAATTATTTGATACTACATATGCAGCATCTTCATGTTTAAGTTGGCAGTAAGAAGGAACATGAAAAGTGAATCGATAGTTGGATGGATTATTACCTAATGCTAAACGGCAAAGGCAGATGACAATGTTTTTCTATGCCTGTGCATGTGAGTTTTTGTGCCTGTTAATAAAATGTTAGTAATATTTCACGAACTGGACACATTTTAAGAAAACTTGCAGAAAAAAGATCACTGAATGTTCTTCTAGAACTAATTTACTTCAGGAGTCAGCCTGCTTCATGGCTGCCGCAGCCACCTGACCTTCAAACACTAACATGTCTATAACTCAGTCAATCATTTTTGTAATATATCAACATGCTGTAGAGCAGCTGAGACTGATACGCAGCACATATTCTGAGCTCTAACAGATTGTACAACGCTAGCGCTGCTAACAAGACCACGCCGCAAACCGAACCACACTGCTAACAGTACCATGGTGCAAACTGGACCATGTTGTTAAGATAATCCCATTGTCATCAGAACCACTCTGCTAATAGGACCATGCCACTGTAGATTTATTTCTTTTTCACTTTTGGAACTTTATTTATTTTTTTGTTGTTGCATGCTTTGGTATGGCCGAACTGAACTTATGAGAATCCTGCTGCTGTTGTTCCGTGTATTGTTTTGCACTGATAGTGACTAGCATATATCATAGATCTTTTAGCTGGGCATTTGTTTAGCGATTATCTTAGTTGATATCTTAGATCCTTATTTACCGTTTCTTTTTACACTATATATTGTTGATATTGTTGGAGGTAATGGGACCCTGTGTACACAGTTTAGTTCCACCTCATGCACCACATGTGATGCAAATGACAATAAAGAACCATGACTTGACAAGTGCAGGAGATTGCACTTTCATTCAACCTTTATTTAGGCATGTTAATCTCATTGAGTCTCGAGGACTCATTTACAAGAGACCTGGCTTAAATGACTTAAATTCATATTCAAGTTGGACCAAAACGGCCGCATCTTCATTCTTTTTGAACAAGAAAAACTTTGTCTAAAACTCTAACATTAAAGGATGAAGGCAGTCTTCCATGTACAGTAATATGTTTTAATTAGGTTTTGTTTTTGTTTGTTTGTTCTTTTGAGACTAACTGACTCCTATAAAATTAATATAAAATAAATAAACTAATATTGTAACAAGTTTGTTGTCATATAAACATACAGGTAGTTGGACTCAATAAATGCAGCTGGATAAGGATTGTATTTTGGTGACCTTTGCAAATTATATCAGTGCATCTGCTCACACTAACTACATTTTCTCCTTACATCTAAGTTTATTTTTCTTTTCTTGTGAAGTGAAAAATATAAATTAACACAATTTGTTTTCTTTTACTGACCATTCTCACTGACTGCAGCTTTGCTGCGTTGTATTTTATTTCTAAAATGATTAATGCACTATTGTTGCCTGGCATTAGTCCTGAACATCTGGTGTGTTAAATGTATTAAAGCTAAACAGAAATAAGTAAAACCACCACTGCAAAAAAATGTCAAATACTAATGTGCTGTTTGATTCCTAAAAAATATAGGTTAAAAAAGTTAAGTTTGGTCCTCTGGACATTAAAAAAATAAAATAAAATAAAAAAATAAAAATTGTAGAAACGTTTCGTCTTTCATCCAAAAGTCTTCTTCAGTCTGAGGAGCTGCATTCAGCTCAGTCTTATAAATAGCACCTTCTCTTAGTGGATCAACCAGTTTGCTGCTGACAGCCAAAACTAGCTACTCACATGAAGTTCT
>JARVLU010001462.1:8266368-8276399 GCA_031762415.1 Simpsonichthys santanae
ATATAATTTTTTTTTTTTTTCATGTTTAGAATTGTACCTCAGCTTTTGTTCTCTCCAACCCTGACTTATGGCCGCCTGCAATGTATTGGATGTCCTTTAATTTCTAATGTCATCAGAACGAACAAGAGTGATGTTTTCACCTTCAAACGTTAAGTAAATAATATATGTTTACCTGCATGTATAAAATAAAATATGGTATACATCAGCAAATGTGACTTTCATTCCATGAGTGGAAGATTAACTTGCAGTGACACAGTAATGAGCAGGCTTACTGTCAATAACTAATGTAACATTTGGCTTAGAGCAGTGAATTGCATTATAAGCTGCTTCCAGTCAGTCACAACACAACAAACATGAATCTGAGTCCCACGGCTTAAAAACTAGGCAGAAATCCCATTACCATTCATCTATCCATTCCCATCTTTTTCTTTCATCGCCAGAGTTTTGAACTATGGGGGAAAAAACCATTATCATCTCTCCATGTCTTTTTCTATTTTCATATCTGTCTCATTTCATCTTATTTTTTTTCTTCCTTTCCCTGTTATTCCCATGGCTTGGAACAAGACCAAAATTCAATTTATTCATACATCGATCTCTTATTTCGCTCATATCCTCCTCATCTGCATCATTCTTACATATGTTGGTTGAAAGCCAAGTTATCCATTTATCTTCATGTCCATCCATATTTCTATTCGTCCTTTCCAGTTTTTGTCAGCAAAAAAGGTTTCAAGGGGGTGATTTAGGTAACATCACATGTCAGAGTGGGGCACATAGATGATCCATCCTGCTCTCACTAATACCTAAAGAAAATGTATAACAAACTTGTTTAATGTGCATGAATTTGTTCAGAGGAAGAAAACTGGAGGAAAAAATGGGTAAGAAATGCACATGGTTTGATCAATAGTTTGAAATAAAGTGTCAATTTAAGTTAAAATAAAGGTTTTCATCTTATTTTCTTTAAAGTAAAACAGAATTTGCAGTTTCCAAACTGCTCACTTGCATCACATATTAATATTTACCTCTATTCATCCATCCATCCATCCATCCATCCATCCATTATCTTTTACCTGCTTCTTCCATTTTTGGGTCATGGGAGTCGCTGGTGCCCATGTCCAGCAATCACTGTGTGAGGGACGGGGTACACCCTGGACGGGTCGCAAGTCCATCACAGGGACACATAGAGACAAACAACCATTCACTCTCACTCACACCTAGGGACCATTTAGAGTCACCATTCAGCGTAACATGCATGATTTTGGTCTGTGGGAGGAAACTGGAGAACCCGGAGGAAACCCACGCTTGCACAGAGAGAACATGCAAACTCCACTCAGAAAGGCCCCCAGGCTGGGATTTGAACCAGGGACCTGCTCGCAGATGAGTACGAACAGCAACATGAAACAGATCAGCAGCAACATGATGAGGTGCACACCCAAGTGCTTGTAGCTGGAGACCACTTCCACTGCAGATCCTCCTATGTTGGTGGTGGTGGTGGTGGTGTGACGGATTGTTTGTTCCATCTGAAGTCTCCTTTTTCTTCTTCACATTGATGTGAAGGTTGTTCTTCCTGTAGCTCTCCAGGTGTTCCACCTCCTGCATGTAGCTGAATTTATCGTTTGTGGTGCATCCCACCACCGCTGTATCGTTACCAAACTTTACAATATGACAGCCTGGATGAGTAGGTGCACAGTCATTCATGTGCAGAGTGAACAGGAGAGGGCTCAGCACACAGCCCTGAGGGGAGCCAGTGCTGAGGGTTATAGTGGAGGAGGAGAAGCTGTGGATCCTCACAGACTGTGGTCTGTTTGTTAAGAAGTCCAGGGCCCAGTTACAAATGGAGGGGCTTATAATTAGTTCTAGTATGAATACTGTAGTTTGTCCATCAGGGTTTGGGGGGTCATGTTGTTAAAGGCAGACGTGAAGTCCACAAAGAGCATACGGACATAGGAGTCCTTCTGCTCCAGGTGGGTGAGAGCATTTCACAGGAATAATTGAAATTACAATGCATTGATTACTGCAATTGTTATCTGGCTTATTCTAAACCTACATAGCAAGGATTTTTTTTTTTCCTTTATGGCAATATTTAAACACAGGAATATACATATTTACATAAAAACAAGTTGGTGGTTGCAACCGTCGGTTTTGAATGCCCCTCTGTTGGACACATGGGGCAGCCTTCACCAACGCTGATTGCTGTTTACAGTGATGGTTCTAAATGTCAACTGGTGGCATTAAAAGATTAAATGGCAAGGAAAATTGGTTGAATTATAACTTTGTTGACAGACACCACTGATTCAAGTTCAAGTCTGTGCTAAAACCTCATTTCATTACATGTGGTTAGTTTTGTGATTTTTATTTATTTATTTATTTATCTATTTATTGTCTTGTTGGTTCCTAGAGCCATGCTACAGTTAAAATATGAAACCGTTTTCACTTTAAAGTTAAACAACAAGATGGTATTTCCGGGAGACTAATTTATCTTGGACAGGGAAATACATACTAGCTCTTAATGTACAAATTATACTCATTCTGTGTTCATAAACCCTACATTTTTCTAAATTTATGTTTATCCAAATATGTATGTGATCACTTGTTTAAAGGCATTGTCTGCAAATTTCACAAGCCTCTCAAATCCAGGGGCGCCGTGCACTGCATCTGCTCTGTCTATTCAACAACTGTTTGTGTGTGTGTGTGCTCTAGTATGTGTGTGTCTACTTTGACATGAGTGTTTATGTGTGTGTGAAGGTTGCATGAAAATGTGTTTGAATATGTGTGTGTGGCTATGAGTGTGCTTGGCTGTATTTTGTTACATAACCCTTAATTATAACTGGAGAGGAAATGTGACAGCTTGTGGCCTAATCCTTAATACAAGAAATACATTTTTTACAATTCAGAAAGAAATCTGCTTGTTCGTGTGTGTGCGTATGTGTATGCGTGTGTAATCTGCACATGCAAAATAAAGGAAATGTGACAAACGCAAGTGTCGATTTGGAGTTGTTATGACATGATAATGACACATAAAATGGGTTTTCTATTATACATGTGTGTTATTAAAGTTAGGAAAGAGAAGCAGCGATATTTATTTTAAAAAATGCTCAAGGATGTTAGTATTTTTTGTGTATGCGTGTGGTCTGAATGACAGATCTATTACTGCAACATAGTGTGTCTATTATCAACAGTAAGAGGCCTTGCAGAAGCACTCACACTCCCATTCCGAGTGATTAAAGCTGACTAACATGCTTTATGTGTATGAGCGGGTCTGGAATGTGCACGTGTGAATATGAAAAGCTGACACTTGGCTTTTAAGACACTTGCTAATGTGGCCTTTGAAGGTAAGGCTTCTCATCTTTCTAATCGTGCACACTTTACGCGCACCTTTTTTGTAGTGTGCTCACTGAGAACACTTATCACCATATTCACGCTTTCAGACACACGTGGCTGTGTGCCAAGCAGTCTGCATACTGAAATATTATCTTATGGGAACCCTTTCACTCAGATATAATGGTATTGCACTTCCTAAAATACACACCCACATGATTATGGAGCCTTTGCTCATCTTTACCTGCTTCCAATGAGCCAAACAGTGCTGGTGTTAAGTCAAGATAATACTTGAGCATCACAGTCATGAACACAGCTGAGTTGTACTTTATACTAGCGTTAAGACTTGTTGCATGTAGGTCTTATCTTGAACCTTTGGTATTGCTACTTTAAAAGAAAACAGCTACAGAACAGGAATCTGAAATGAAGATCTATGTTTAGGAAGTACAAAAACTTACCCACAAAGTTTTATGTAATCTACTATAGTTTCAGGTTGTTTATGCTCATGTGATAATTGCAATGATCCAATCGTTTGGCCTTTGTTTAATCATATGGACGCCTGTCACAGACTCTGTCCTGCTGCTCTTTCTGTTTCACATTGCTCAAATTGTGCAATGCTGACAAGTTACAAAAATCAGGATGTGCCTGACCAGCCAGACGACAGAGATCCCTCCGTTGCACTACTGACTCTGTCACATCAGTTTATGTTGGAGCTGCCCTTTGTAAAATCAAGAATGGCAAATGTAAAGTAAGAGTAAGCCATCACGATCGGAATGACTGATTCCAGTTAGCATGTTAGCATGCATAAATCAAAGAATGGAAAGAATGGATCTATTTATAACCGGCTTAACCCACGCCAAGCACAGTCAAGCCTTACCTTCTCCTCTTTACCAGCTTCTACAGTCTTTTACTGCATTTTCCCTTTATCCATTAACTCCGTCGCTCTCTTTTCTTTTATTTTCCTTCCAACTTCCATACGTTTGCTGCTCTAGTTTTACGTTAATAAAATGTACGGTATACAAAAAAAAAAAAAAAAAGTTTTTAACAATCGCTACATATGTCTTTCATAACAAAGTTGATGTATAATAAAGTAAAAACGAGAAAGACGTGAAGCAAACCTGTAGTAGAAGGAATTGATCTTCAAAAAAGAAAGAATGTCTGAGACAAAATGAGAAAATAAAAGTACGTGTGTGACGTTCCAGCACTGTTATTGGACAGAAGACCAGCTGTTTCTCTTTTGGACAGCAGAAAATAAGCTGATTAACACCAAGCAAGCAGGGGAACCATAAATTGTGGCCCAATTTCTGTAAGAAAAACTGGTTTATTTTTAGAAAGATGAAGTGTTTGAGACCTTTGACAAGCAGAAAATCATCATTCTCCAATTTAGTTAAACACCACTTATTTAGACACCAGTTCTGAGTAAAATACCCAGAATTCAGTCTGCTGTTAATTCCTGGAGGATAGCCTGAAGCCATTATTTATTAGCTCTTGTATTAAGCTGCTTGTCTGCTGCAGTTTGCCCATTTTGCATCAGCTTGGGTTGAATATTTTGGAATAAAGTGAATTAAGATACCACAGTTTTCCACACCGATTAAATGACAACTAAAAAAAAAAAAAAGCCTACAGCTACTTGTGTCAATCAGAAATGACATCATCTTTCAGCTCCACTAGTCAAACGTAACATTCATCTTTAGGTTGTGAAATAGTCACGTGCAAATTAAATTGTAATGAACAGCCTTTACCATTTGAGTTGGTTTAGATGAAAACTGAACGAGTTGTGACGAAAAAAAAAATGCAATAAAAAGTAATTACTCTGGTTTCATTTCACAACATGGTGTGAATTCTAAAACATGTAAATTGCTATGATTCCTAGATAAGTTCCACTGTGGGCATCTTCAATGGAAGCTGTTATTTTTTCCCCGCACCGATAATGTATCAGTCAGTGTGTGGTATAATCTGACAAGAAATATTCCCCTTTTTGCAAGATGTGAGAAACTTAATTTGAGACTGCACGCCTCAAGCAACTTTACACTAGAGAGAACTGCCACTGTGTGATGATCCTTTTAGTTTTACCAACAGATTTTATATGTGTGCTTTTTGCCGTGTGCGTTTAGCTTGTTTAAGAGAATACAGTACCTTCATCTTTCCTCTTAGACTTAAGTCAAGCCCGCAGCGAAGCATGGACGACTCTCTGTTGGTCTTCCTGCTCCATTTTAATTAAGTTCAGCTCCATTATTACTTGTTAAGAAATCCACTTATCCAATAATGTCTGAGGCAATACCCAAATGATCCCATTGTCTATACCGTACACCAATTACTTTTTTTTGCACTTGTCTTGAGCTTTATTTCTTTATTTTTTCCCATTGTAGATGAATGTAGGCAAGACTTTTCTTTTACCAGTTTCTTCCATCATTTTTTTTTTTCGCTCTCTCCTTGTCAAGTGGTCTTTCTTTCTAAGATGAATTTAATCAGTTTTTCTTTTTTTTCTACCTTTCTTCTCCTGATCGAGCATCTTCTTTTCTGAAGGAGTAAATTTAGACAGAATTACCTCCCTCTTCCCTTCTCTGTCGCCGTCTCTCGTTCGTTTTCGGTCTCCCTTCCCGGCTGGGGCTCGTCATGGTGTCTTGTAATGCTGTGCAACAATTTATGCAGCATTTCAAACAGGTGGCAACTGATTGGAAGACGTGTTTCCATGGATTACTTTTATGCAAACATAAAATGTGGTGTGTAACGAGATTATGTAAAAATAAACTAACTAGTAGCATTTGGGAGCTTTATAAATATAAGTGCCTTACTGTTTTTTTTTTTTTTTTTTTTTTTTTTTTGGTTACATTTACAAAGCACAATGTTAGCTTTGCTCATTTTATCCTTTTTACACACATTTTCAGGTGTCAGCAAAGAGTAGAAGAGATTAAATGAATATATTGAATGAGCAAAATTGTTTTTCAGGCTGAGCAAACAATGCTTTGTACTATTCTTTAGTTTTTATTTCCTCTGGCAATGGAACATTTCTGAGGGACACTGTAATTTTCTATTGATCTTAAAAAAGTGGTTGTTAGAACATTTAGTTGCTAGCAAAGTTTTATCTTTTTTTTTCTTCCAAATGTTTTTCGTAATTAATTTTTTGAAGAAATATTGACAATGGTTAGCTCAAAATGTTCATTTAGCATCAGATGGATAAGGTCAATCAAAGTGCTGATGAGTGCTGCCTATGGGAGATGAGTGTAAAAACGATGACAGCTTCAGACAAGGACAGAGAGTATGAACAAGGGATGAGAGGTTAAGTGACATTATCAAAGACCATAAAAGAGAAAGAGAGCCAGATGACCAGAGAGGACGAGAGCCAGATGAGAGCAGAAGAGGCGAAAGGGAGAAAAGAGTCTGAGTGGTGCGGTGACAGAGGAAAGCATGGTGAGAGGTGGAAAGAAGGTCACGAGGTTCGTGGTTGCTGAATTCATCATCTCATCGTCTGCTTTAATGTAAAAGCTCAGCCACTTAGTGGTCTGAGGGAGGGTAGGATGGCGAGAGAGGAAAGCAATTATGATTTCAGGGCACAGTAAAGTGATGCAACCATACAGCTTCAACCTTTGTAAAATGACCCAGCGCAAGAGTTCAACATGGTCAACAGTTTGGCAGTACTACAGCAGCATCCATTGGTTATTACAGCCTCTTATTTTATGAACTTGAAAACAAGACACCCTAGGCTTTCTGAACATTATCTCCTCAGGCTGTGGCCAGAGTGCAGCAGCTGCTCAGCATGTTAAAAATGAGACTGCTGTGCCTAAAAATAGTAGCTGGAGGCCCACACATCGGTATCCCAATGAATTAGAATGGCATCCACCCAGAGCGTCTCTCCTGTGACCGACCCTGCTCTGTTTTCTAGCTTTGCTCTCAGCCATGTGAGGCAGCATTACGCAACATGTACTGCGGGCCTGTTTCACTGAAGGACTGCATGGACTTTGCACCAAGTGTTAGGAGCAAACTAGAACTTGCACGTTCATCTAATTCACAAGAGTCAAACTTGGATTCTTGGGGACCACTATAGTGTGTTATTCAAAGGCTTTTGGAGATTTAACTTATATGATGAGAAGGTAATTAAATTGTTTAAACAGAGTGTGTTGGAGGAACAACTACTTCCAGGACAGTGGCCTTTGACACTCTTGGCTATTCAAAAAGTTACATGGATAGTGTGATGATGTGGGTTTAAAACTGCACAGTCAACTAAACAGAAATGTCAGGCACAGTTTGCCCACTAAGGTTTTAAGTGTAAATTTAGAGAACAAACATCTAATATTTACTCAAATTGTGGTTATGGTTATAAACGTGTGCTCCTAGTTTGAGGCCGTGGTTCTCAACGTGAGAAATGTGGCGTTGACTATCAGCTCTAAGCAAAGGAATTCAAGTTTTGACTTATTTACAACTAACAGAAGGGAGTACAGGTAGTCCTCGACTTACAACGTAGATCCGTTCCTAAGCGTCGTCGTAAACCGATTTTTGACGTAAGTCGGAACGTACGTAATTACCGTACCATATACAGTACATGTACGGTACCTGTTTTACCAAGCACTTAGCCTATCCTAACACAGTACCCTGGTAATTATCAAAACACATAAAATACTGTACAGTACGTTTAATGAAATATAATACTGTTTTCTTCCGCTGCTGCGCCGCGGTTTTATGACGTAAACCCGACGTAAACCCGACGTAAACCCGAAGTAAACCCAACGTAAACCCAACGTAAACCCAACGTAAACCCAACGTAAACCCGACGTAAAACCGCGTAAAACCGCATAACTCGAAATAAGGGAGATGCGTCATAACCTCGAAATGTCGTACCTCGAGACCGTCGTAACCCGAGGACTACCTGTATTACAGTCTAGTGTTGCCATAAACACCTGATAATAAAACTGATGGAGGATATTTTTTTGCCACCTAGATGAAGATGATGGTTAAAAAAACAATTCAACTAGAACCCAAAACAAAGAATATCTTAACGCATTTGTTAAGTCATTAACTATAGTTTCCATTTTGTGAATTTTGCTAAATTAAAGGGGCAAAGTTGACTTTCTAAATGTGTGTTAGTAACACATTGTTAAAGTTTCATAAAGCTCCGTGTTTGATTGTGTTTTTGTGTGTTAGGTGGACTGCTGGGCTCTGGGGGTCCTGCTCTATGCACTGGTTTACAGCAGCATGCCGTTTGATGGGGCCAATCATGCTAAGCTTACTGAGCAGATCAGCCAGGGCCACTATCATAGACCCAACCCCCCCTCAGGTAAACTTTTACAGTGTCCATCATAGCTCCTTTGTACAAGCATTGGATGTTGTCTATTGGTGTGTTAACTGCATTGTACTTGTTATTTAAGCTGCTATAAATATAACAGTTCACTGTGTTCCCTCCAGACGCCTGTGCTCTCATTGACTGGTTGTTGACAGTGCATACTGATGAGAGGGCCACGATAGAGGACGTGGCCAACCACTGGTGGGTAAACTGGGGTTATGAAGAGAGCGTGTGTGACTGCTCTTCATCGCCTCACCAAGACTGTCCTTCACCCCTGCTGGCTCGCTACATCGACTGGCAGAATCAGGCCGGAGCTGCTGCCAACATGACTGTCGACCCAGAGACCTTAGACTTCTCCTGTTCGGACACTTTTTACTTCAGCTTCCCTCTAAAGAGTGATTGTGGAGGAGTGGGAAGAACGCGTGGAGGAATTTCAAACCTCAGAAAGTCACGTAAAGAGAATGTAATCCCCCAGAATTCCCTGGGAGCTTGTGCTGGAGTTTGTCCAACAGCTGCGTCTTCGACTTCCACCGGTGAAAGAAGAAAACCTAAAGGCATACTAAAACACCAGAGGAGCTTAGATTCTGTCTTCCACAACCCAAAGAAGGAGAACTCTTCCTCTCAGCAGTGTAGTGCACTTCCTCAAACTCTCCATACACAAACACTTCCTCATGCACACACAAATAACGTGTCCAAAAGCCTTCCACACCCATCTGCGTTCAGTCAGCCTTCATCTAAAATGCCAAAGAAAGGAATACTGAAGAACTTGTATGTTGGGGAGACGGGTTGTAGCTCCAAAGGAAAGTGCTCTGATGTGGGAGTCAAAGATAGTGATTTAGGTCATTCAGGCTCCTACAAATCTCACACATCTTTCCCAGCTGCAGAAGATAGTCCCACCATGCGCACAGAAGCAGTGCGGAGACGCAAAGGTATTCTTAAACGTAACGGCAAGTTCTCTCGCAGTCTGGATCTTCCCGATAACCCCAACCCATCGTCCTGTCCAGCCCTTTCCATGTTCCCAGAGGCTCTGCAGCAGCTCCTACAGGCCACGTCGAACACAGAGGGCTGCCACAGCCGCCCTTCCAGCGTGGTCAGTGAGGATAGCCTCTTCTCCTCTGATTCATTTGATCTGCTGGATCTCAGCATCCAGTCGCAGCAAAAGATTTTCTCCCAGGAGATACAACACAACGTGTGCAGCTCTGAGGAGGACCTGGGGCAGACAAGAACGGAGACAACCAGGGCTGGTGAATGCAAAAATGGACAGAAAGAAATGGATAGGTAGAGGAATTATAAACACATGAATCTGGAAAAAATGGTTTTCAGTATACAGGTAGTCCTCGGTTTACGGCCGAGATCCGTTTTAACGGCTCAGCCTTAAACCGATTCAGCCTTAAACCGAAACCGCTCCCCCTGGCGGCCGTAAACGCGGATTTTCGGC
>JARVLU010001462.1:8333104-8343202 GCA_031762415.1 Simpsonichthys santanae
CTGTGAGGCGACAGAAACACTTCTGGATGTGGAGCAGAGGGGGGGGGGGGTGTCACCGGGGGGGTCTGGGGTGTTTGGGTGATTTCAGTGGGTTACCCAGCTGTTTTCCCGCCCCTGCTTACAGTCCACTGATTGTCTGGGCGCGCGGCGACCAGCGCGCTCCGGAGCGCACAGCGCAGTGCACTAACTGCTCAGCCGGCGCGAACGATCCGAGCGCATTAAAGCGCAAAATACAGCCACACGCACGGGGACAAAACCACTCGCGGGATTGTGACACGGCAGGAGGAGGACTGTCGTTTGTGCAGGAAAACGGAGGCGTTCAAACCCACACGGAGGGCTTTATGCGCGCGCGCTCCTCAGGCTGCGCTGCGTCTTCTTGGGGTGGGTGGTGGTGTCAGCATCCAAACCATCTGAGGAGGGTTTTCTTTGTGTTCTGGAGAGAGACACCCCCTGCTCGCTGTCTCTCCAGGTAAACTGATCACGGATCAGTTTTAGGGGGTCAGATAAAAGTTATGTTGGAGACGCACGCGCCCGTGTACAGATTGTTTTAACTTCATTCACATCACTTGGGCTTCAGCTCGTTTTACAATTAAAGGAAGAGGTGAGCCTTCTTCATTTGAACACACCCCAGGAGCACTTCTCTTTCACCCCCGTTTAAAAGAAAGACACAAAATGAGAACGTGCGCATTCAAACGGGGAATCCAGTCAAACCAGTCTGCATCTGCATCAACTGCTATTTATGATAAAAAATACACTGTCCAACTTTTTTTTTTTTTTACAGTATTGAAATAATTGCAATTGTTATTGCTCATGGTTTAAAATGTGTTGCTTCCTGTTAATGACGTCTTTATGTTGTGCTGCAAATAACGGGTTTGCTCCTGCTCCTCTTTGTGAGGGTTCGGATGGTCCGTTTTGGACTCAAACAAAGCGCGCAAGAGTTATTTTGTCACGGTGACTCAATGCGCTGATGGGTTGTGGAGAAGGAACTACTAAAGGAAATCCATTCCATCTTTTTTTATTTAATTTTAGATGCATTATCCCTAAATAATGAAATGGCTCCAAGTGTCTTTCATCTCTTACCTTTCCACAGAACTAGAAGAAAAGCAGCCTTCCAGAGACAGTGTCCCACCCGCGCGCCTCTCCCCGCTCCAACAGTCTCCATGTCTCCTGTTGGCTAAAACCAAGAGGACTGGTCTCCAAATAATTTTTATTTTTTGGGGGGTGGGGGGTGCTTCTTTAGGTTTGTTTATTTATCGCTCTCCTTTTCCCACAGTCAGATTATTATCACTATGGTGAAATCAATAATCTCATTTTGAACAAACTGCGCTCCAGCTGCGCTTGACCTCTCCAACACCGCGCAGATGAGCTTTGGAGTCAACTATAAATCCTTCAGGAGTCAGTAATAAAGAAGAAACCCCCCCATCCAGTGGGCAATTCCCCCGCAGGCTCTATACTTTAATCCTCTTTCCTCAGAAAAAAAAAAAAAAAAAAAGCAAACTCTGCGGAAGCCGATGGATGAAGCCGTTTCTCCTCGTGCGCTCCTCCGCTTCACGTGTCCGAGCGGGACGCTGGGAGCTGAGGAAGCCTTGGTGTCATTGTCCTCATCACTTTCTGCTCCTCCAAAGTTCACCCAGACCATCGGAGAGTCTCCAGCACGCGCTCGAAAACAAACAAGTCCACTCCAAAAAAGGCGATTTGGACGCAGCTAAACTCCGACGCCTCTTGAGATCACGCGCGTAAATATCCAAAAAATCTGCAGCTCCGTCCTCGCTCCCAGTTTTTCCTCTCTGCTGTCCATTCACCCTCCTCCGCGTGCGCGCGTGTGTGTGCGTGCGCGAGTCTGGCCTCAGTTTGAGAGTATCCGCGGGATGGAGGGAGGAGAGGAGCTGGAGAGGAGCAGGAGAGGAGCAGGAGAGGAGGTCTGACGCTTTCAGCAGCCGGCAGGAGAGGAGGAGGAGGGTGAAGGATGGCAGGGTTTTAGAGGATGTGGGGCCGGGGAGGCTGCGGGAGGGTGGAATTTGGTGGGGGCTGAGTGGCAGTTGGGGAAACCAATGGAGTGTGTGGGATTGTAAGTTAGATTATTTATTTATTTATTTATTTATTTATTTATTATTTTGTCTGTCCAGGTAGAATCCAACCGCAGCACGAGTTTGTTGAAGGGACTAAAAGTTCAACACCGCGTGCGTGTTTCTCCTGTCAAAGCCTCTTTTCTGCATTATTCATACAAAGACGCACGCTACACCTGTTCTCCCTGCAATCGATCGAACTTGACACGGGCCAGCGCGCGCACGCACGTTTCCCGCACCAATCACCTTCAGGTAAGATGAATAATAATAAAAAAAAAAAAACGTTCACTTTCTATTGATGAGACCTGTGCGTGCGACTGTGTGTGTGCGCGCGAACAGGCGCAAGTCAGAAGGGAGAAACGATTAGGGGGGCCCCCTCTTTGAGAGACCCGGACGATATTTCATGAAGCTGCGTGCCTGCTCCTCTTTGTCAGCTAAATGTGTAAAAGCTAAAGAGATGACATTGTGACTTATTGAATTGCAAATGAGCTCGTGGAGGGATGGGAGGATTTCCGGAGATGCTGCCTCTCTCTCTCTCTCTGTCTTCTGGTGCGTTCTCTCCATCAGAGCCTGAGGAGGAGCGACAGCTCCCCCTAGTGACCATTTAGAAGCAGAGCAGGCGTCCCGCTGAAGATTCACCCCCCCGTCTTCCAATTAGTTCATGGAACTGATTTTACTGACACTTAAAGAAACCCCTGGATAAAAATATACAACTGACACATGTTCTGGGTCGATCCTGTTTCAAGTTGTCGACCACAGCTAAAACAGATACAGCACAAAAGAATGGTTATCATTGAGCTGTTCACAAACATTCACAGATTGTGCAACTTATTTTTTTAACTCTGGCATTCACTTTTAGAGTTATGATTGTTAGCAAAATATTGCATGAACCACAGGACAGATTTCAATGAAACTTTGGCTAGTTCGTCATTTGGTGTACGTCCATGGAGCCACCTCAGTTCAGTTCAAGACGACTTGAGCAAACAGAAAAATAGCATACAACTCAATCAATTTCATATGTATTGAGCTAAATTTTAGTGTAGCTGAGAGTTATCTACAACTTCTAACTAATTATTATCATTAATAACTGTTATTTAACCAGGCAAATCCCATGAGAGATCTCTTTTGCAAGAGAGGCCTGGGCCTGAAGCAGCCTAACATGCATGTTATTGGTCTGTGGGAGGAAACCGGAGTAGCCTGAGAAACCCCACACAAGCATGAGAAGAACAAACGCCACACAGAACGGTGGAATTGAACCCAGGACTTTCTTGCTGTGAGGCAACAGTGCTAACTCACATTTACTATTTAGAGTTACCAATTAACCCAACATGCATGTTTTTGGTCTGTGGGTGGACAACGGAGAACTCAAAGAAAACCCACGAGAGTCCGAGTAGAAAGTGCAAACTTCACCCAGGAAGACCCGGGAGGCAATCCCACGACCCCTCGCTGAGAGGCGACCGCTTTAGCCGCTGCTCCGCCATGCTGCTTTTGAATTAACTGTAATGTATCGTTTCCTTTACACTGAGTGACTTTCCTCTCAACGAGCAGCGTATTCACTGTGACTTATATTTGAAAAATCTATTTTTAACTGATCTATTCCTCTTGGGCCACAGCCAAAGCAAAGCATTAGTTCAGCAAGCGTGCAGTAAAATGTAATATTTTTTACAAATAACGTGTCCGTATACCAAAACCCCAGTGACTGTGGAGGGAAAAATTTCACTGTTGAAAAAAATTGCTTATAATTCCCGTGACGCTTTTTGTAAGATGAAATTAAAAACAACATTATATGTGCAAAAAAAAAAAAAAAACTAATCTTGTTCAAATACTGAAAACTTTGTTATCCAATGTTATAAGCTATGCTGGAAAAAAAATTAAATAAAAAAAATAAATGAAACATGCAACCCTTTTACTTCAGACATAAAATAATTGAGTAAGTTCGTGGCAAATGATCATTTCCCCATTTCCCTTTTACCATTGTATTATTTGTCACTATTAAATGAAGCCTACAGGCAGCAAATATTCATTATATCATAAGGAGCAAGGCATTCATCACAAAGATTGGATTGTCATTTTGGAGTACAACTCTTCAGACATGAACTCTGATGGATGTTAGTCTATAAATTAGAAGAGTTGTTGGGAAAAAAAGTTATAGATTGTTAGACGTTGAGCTGTTGTGTTTAATCATTGCCAAACCAACTGCAGACACTGACCTGTCCTATTTTTAAACTTCAATCAGGAGTTCCATGCATCCAAAGTAGTTTTTATGGAAAGTGTGCACAGTTAAATATCTTGTTTTGCTTTTTTTCCCCCTCCCAGTTCCAAGAGTACAGAAGTCCCTCGCTACTTGGCGGTTTGACTTTCGCAAACTCACTCTGTTGTGATTTTTTTTAAACGATTGTCAACTTTAATATATGCACGTGATTGGGATGCGATGGGATAAAACGTTTACGAAAAAAAAAGATACTTTGGACATGCGCCGCCATTTTGTAATTTTCTTTCAATAAGCCTACACTGTAAGGCCAGTTAAAAGAACTACACTACCCAGAAGCCAACAGTGCTTTCGGCCGTTGCTTTCTGCTGAAATGGAGGGAGAGGTTTTTTCTTTCTTTTTGCGACAAAAATCTACGCTTTCTATGAAGCTCACAGAACTGGCAAGAAAGTCGCAAATAATCCTGAAGCTTCCCAAAGTTCCTGTCAGTAGCCGGGCTGCGGCATTTTGTACGAGCTGGAGACGTGAAAGCGACGCCCGAATTGTAATGATTGCGTGGACTAGTTTTTCAAGGTCGGATCTGGACAGAACAGACTTAAACGTTGCTATCTGCCCTAACTGTAAGAAGCTTTTTGTAGAACAGAGTTGATCTGCTTATTAAACTTAAAGTCTGAGTCTAACACTATCCTGAGATTGGTAACCGACTGCTTTAGATGTGGCTGAAGGGAGTGCAGGTTTCCAGGATCTGTGGCAGAGCTTGGGTTAAACACAATGACCTCAGTCTTCTGATCAACAAAACTCAAGAAGTTCGCAACATTGCAAGAGCGTGGGAAGCGTTTATAAAGCCTTAAAATATATATAAATATTAAAATAAATGTAGTGTTCCTACTTGGTGGTTTTTCACCTATCACAGTGGTGTGTGGAACGTAACCCCTGCGATAATTGAGGGACTACTGTTCTAATATTCATTCAAAAGTATGGCACACATTTTTAAATCTGTTATGGGGTCTATTGACGCGTTGAATGGCAGTTGTATTTAGTCGTATCATCTCATATATTTTAGTGAGAGGTAAAATCTTTAGGGGCATCTTCAAAGTCCCTGCACCTTGATCCTATCTGCTGCGGTGGAAATTAATAGATAAAAAATGTTGGGATAAACAGAACTGATTGAGGTGCTGCGATGTGGACAGTTACATGTCAGAGAAGATAAAAGACGAGATGTTTTTACAATAAGGAAAGCATTTAAATAGAACCAAAATTTGAAATGTTCTTATAATTATGCATGTTTATAAAGCCGGCAAATAAATCAGCTGCAGGCTGACAGATGGTCTATATCAGTGCTGGCACATACTGCAGCCAGTCAACATACGGCACAACTGTGGAGTAAAATTGTGTGAAACAATATGCTACATAGTTCACACACTTGAGAACACTTGTAAGTTTATATTTTTTTAATCCATCTTTTGTCCTGCTCAGTTATATACATCATTATTTACACTTACATTCATTTCACAATATAGACATTTTAATTAAAAAAAATCTCATTGTAAATATTTCTGACTCGTTCAAGTTATTTTTTCCAATTGTCTCCAGTTTTTCAACTGAAAAGTGTGTGTTTAGGTTGTACCACTTCACTGGTGGAGCTGTGTGGCTTTGCTCCTGGTTGTTGCAGGTTTTTACCCTTGTCGAAGGGGCTCGTGGGAGTTTGGCTTCATCACTCTGGAGGAGGATCATGACCAGGTTTCCTGAGGAATGTTCTGGAGTGTGAAGCGTACGTTTGAATCAAAGTTTGCTTTTAAAGGACACCCAGTCCCTTCCTTACCAAAATAAAGAGCCGTGTTCTCGGCACAAAGTCGAGCTCATTTCTAGTGCGGGTTGGACTCTGCCAGGGCTGTCCTCCATCTCCAATCCAACTTGTTGTGTTCATGGACAGGATCTGAAGACAGTCATGGAGAGGAGTGTGTCTGGTTTAGGAACATCATGGTTACATCTCAGCTTTTTGCATAGGATGCGTTTCTCTTGGCTTCTCAAGTCATGACCTTTTGAGTGCACTTTTGTTTTTTTGTTTTTTTTTTGGCATCTGAATGTGAAGCAGCTTGGTTGCGAGTCAGCTCCTTTAACTTTGAAAATATTATTCTCACCAGATGTGAAACGGTCCCTCTGGGTCAGGTGTAAGTCCTTGCCTCAAACAGAGAAGTTCAAATATCTAGAAGTCTTGTTTACAAGTCACGGCAGGGTGGAGAGGAAGATGGCTCAACAAATCTACAATAAATCATATCTACAATAATGAGGGTTCAGTCTGTTGGGATAAAAAGGAGGCAAAGCCAAAAACCTGTGGTCATGAGTTGTGAATCTCTGTTCTTCTCATCCTGAGAGCTGCATATGACAAATAAACAAACTTGAATCATGACTAAAATAAGATGCAAACAATTGAACTGCTCCTTTCATCAGGTGGCCAGATGTTCTGTCATCTGAGCTCGGAGTAGAGCTGCTCAACAAAAGAAGTCACTGAAGGTGGTTGGGACATCTAATTAGGAGGCTACTTGTCTGAGGTGTTCTGGACACATTCTATTGGAAGAAGACCTTGGGACATATTCAGGCCTTGCTTGAGGGACTATGCATCCTCTATGGCAGAAAACCTTGAGATCCCCCAGAAGAAGCTGGAGTGTGTAGCTGGGAAAGGAATGGTTGGATTTTCTTTCTGGCCTCCTTTAGCTAATCACAGCAACAACAAAAAAAAAGGGATGGATGGAGGACAGTCAACTTCTGCACAGGTGCTCAGACTGTGTGCCTGCATTTTATCTGATCCCAGCATCTTTTGTCATCTAGCCCTCTGCTCATCATCCTTCACAACAACAGTGGACCTTGTTTTTTTTCTTCCTCCATGATCAACATCTTCTGCCCAGTACTGTGTATCTACTATCCCTCCTCTGAACAGGTCCACACCATCTCAGCCTCACCACTCATCCTGCCCTTTCAGTTAACTTATTTCTAATCTCGTCTCCTTTGGCCCCTCCCACTGAAAATCTACAATACTTCCCGGTAATCTCTTGTCACATTGAGCTCTACTTCCTGTCTCTTTGTTAATCTCCAAACTACGTCACAAACATCTCATACTTTCCATTTCACTCTTGAAGCTATCCTTCTCTCTCCTGGCAATAATCTCCATCAACTCCACCCTACCTGCACTCTCTTTATTTCTTTAGCCAGTTTTTTGGATGACTGGCCCCCCACCCCCACCTCCCACCCCCCTCGAGTGCTTTCAGTACCTCTACTCCTTGCATCTTCAGGGTTTTCCATGGCTCCCTCTTGTTCACTTGCATGCGTCTTGTCTCGTTTATTTAGTTTTATTTATCTTTTTTCTAGAACATACCGCCACCTCACCAGGCTCTCTTCCACCTGCTCCACACTCTTTACAGATTGTGACGCTGTCCTCAAACACCATGGTCCATGGAGACTCCTGCTTGACCTTCTCTGTCAACATCTTTATCACTGTTGCAAATGAGGAGGAACTCTGGGCTGATTCTCAATGTAATCCCAGTTTAATTAAATATTGTATGTGAAATGAAAAAAAAAAGTGTAACTACAAAATATACTCACAGTTCTTTCAAAGAACACATTATTTTAAAGCATAGTAACAAATCAAATAGCTAATTTAAATCCTGCACAGTTGAATACTGTAATTGGAAAGTTTTCAAAGGAAAACGGGAACTGATGACACTAAAATAGACGTCTCTCAGTCTCTTTGTGTTTCCTGGATACTGATGCTGGGTAAAATTATCTTTTTTTATGAGTACACCAAAAATGGGGCTTGAAGTACACAACCCCCATCCTTCTATTCTAGAGCTGAAAAAGATGCTGTGAATAGAGACCGCCACTGAGAACGTGCGCCTCTGTCTCAGGTCAAAAGCCTCTTGTAGAAATTCTGCCAACAGCTTGTTCAGACGTTACAATCCACTTGGCGACTGGGAAAAGATGAGCGCCATTGAACTTTCCTATTTACTTCCAGTTTTTTTTTTTTTTTTTCAGTCTCTCCCTTTCTGTCTGCATTGCTCCTGTTCTCTCTGCCTCTCTGTGCAGTTGGAGTACCAAAGACATCTCCTTGCTCACTGGAGCAAACTGACTACATTAGAATCCAATTAAAAACTGCTGAGGAGAACTGCTCAGGCTTAAAGTGTGCAGCCATGTGTGTGTGTCCACACATGTGTTTGTACGCTCATGAGTGTGTCTGCTGATCATATGTGATAGATTATGGCCAGCCAATGTGTAAGAAAGTGTGTTGGTGTGCTTTTACTTGTTGTTTTGGGCCTTTTTAACCATTCTTTTTTCATTTTAAAAGGCATTAAACCATTTTCAGCAGTAAAACAGTAGATGCCAAATAGTGACAAGATGCTTTTCTAAAAAAGTTACTTCAGTTTGCTTCTGTTATGTTAATATAAAATTAAATATGTGATAAAAAGTAGGAATGTGTGAGCCTTTTGTAAGGGAATCAATATATTTGTCTTGCATGACATACTGTTCATTTCCGATGTGTAATTAGAGAGAGACTGCACTTAACATTGACAGAATGTTAAATGCAAATGAACAGAAAAGGGAAAAGACCATTTGCAAATGCTCATAAAATGAAATTATATCCCTTTTCCAAATGGCATGCACTGTGCACAGTCTACACATAAAAGCCTTGCCTCCAAGGAGTTAATTTTCTCTGGAGTCAAATTGTGTAAATCTGTTTTGAGGAAATCAGATTTATTTTTGTAGAAGAAACGATTAAATTACTCTCTGAAAAGTTATCTTTTTATTTTACAATTTAAAATGGTTATTTCACAGTTTATATCTTGGTTTTTGTACTTTTGCACTGAGGAAAAATCAGGAAAAATATGACTTCCCATGTTCTGCTTTATTGAAGTTCAAGTGAAAGCCATCATCATTCTAGTCTCATTTTATTGGGGTTTTCACAGCACAAGAGAACTGACAAATACTTCAGCAGTTCCTAAATATTTCTGTGGCTTTGAGCTATTTAAAGGTCCATTAAATAATGTTGTTGTCACATGTCTGCACAGTGGCTGATTTTAAAGGAAAAAAGTCAACAATTTGCTAGAAGCCATGGCAGGAGAAGGGCAACCAGACGAATAACTGCTTATTGACCATTGTAGATTGGATAAAAAGCTACACTTAAGGCAATTAAAATCTGATCTGTCTGCCTGTCTGTCTGTCCATCCAATGAGAGATGGAGAAAAATTAAATAAAAAAAAAAATAATAAAAAAAAAAAACAAGCACAGTTCAATTTATTTTTCTTTTTATGAGAAACACTTCTGACATTGTTAAAAAATAAAATAATTAATAGTGTAGCGTTTCATGGACTGCATCTCACCCACTGCCTTTCATGCCAGAGTTTAAAACTAAAATAATCTTATTCTGGGAAGGGACAGAGTTATAAACATTTGTTTTTCAAGCCTTGTAAATTGTTTTAATGCTTTCATTCAATGTCTTGAAATATTGCATGATGTGATTTGTAGTGGTGTAGTCGACATTTTTGTAGTGGGTGCTTAGAAACCAAAGTATACACCGGTTAGTAAAATGTAATTGTTAATTTATTTTGATTTTTAAGCATATTGAACATTTCAAAGTTTCTCTGATGCTTTTATTTCAATAAATGTACAACAAACCTTGCACAGCAGTTGGCTTTGTGTTAAAAGCATGGAATTTATAAAACAGTATCAAAGCAAAACATGTTCAAGTATTAAGTAATAAGTACAGAAGTATTAATTATACAAAAAAAAAAAAAAAAAAAAAAAAAAAAACAGGTTGAACAAAATCAGTTC
>JARVLU010001462.1:8343302-8362801 GCA_031762415.1 Simpsonichthys santanae
TTAAAAAAAAAAAAAAAAAAAAAAAAAAAAAAAAAACAGGTTGAACCAACTCAGTGCATCCATAAAATGTTCCATATGTGTTGACAATGACACAAGTCCATGTCATCCATCATTGGCAGTGATATGTGACATGGGCTTCTGTCATTGGGCACTTTTAAGTGGGTAAACTGAAATTCCCAACTTTTCTACATATCACAGACTACACCACTGTGTCATAACATGCAAAATATGTTATGACTGACATTTCAGCTACTACCACAAACCTTTGGCTGAGTATCTGTATCACTGGGTGTTGTAGCAATTTTTGTGTTTCTAACAGCAAGCTGGCTGTGGCAGCCATGAATAGGTTTGACCTCAAAGGTTAATCAGTTGTAGATCTTTGCAAATATCTAGATCTATTGATTTATTTTTTTTTTTTAAGTTTGATCAAAAGTCATCCTTTGGTTCATATGATATTTTGCTAACATAGCTGATGGCAAAGCTTTGGAGCATCAGTTATGCTTGGAGCATTAGTTTAGGATGACTCATTTTCATGCACACCAATTTTTAGGCAAATGACGTAAAAACAGAGCCAGTGCCATTTATGTTTGCTTATACTGCTCATCTGTGGCAGCCATCTTGAATGGGGCTAACTCCAAAAGCTAATCTGTTGTAAATTTCCACTCTACTTTCTGGTAGTTTTCTTAAAGCTCATTTAGCAATTTGTCTGATATTTTGCTAACACAGCAGAAAAGCAAATGCACAAAGATATACACAGGCAAAATAAATAATAAAAATGCTAAAGGCAAAAGGTCATTATCATTTGTCCAATCATAATGAAATATCTTCAAGCTTCCCAGTAATGCAGTCTGCAGCTAAATGTACTCCTATAAAATGCACGAAAAGTATACTGCAATACATGTTTGCTAATAAGATCAGTAACATTTTTAAATCAATGAAGAGTCACAGGTCTGTCTCCTTAATTGCATAATCTAGTGTTGCAACTGCATCAGGGAAAAAACGTTTTTCTTCAAACCCTGAGTGACGCACTTCAACGCCTGTACCTTATTCTAACTATTACTACTGCAAAGTGTGTCAGCAGAGTGTTTGTCTTGTTTTAAACAACTTAAACGTGTCTAAAAACAAAGTTATAACTGTTTATCTGAGGTCACTCAATGAACAGGGTAACAGAGAAAAGAACAATGTACTTCCATGTGTACCTGGTATACATTACCTGGTAATATGGACCCACTGAGTACAACCAGACACTCTCTTCCTACCCAGAAAAGAGCAAGTTCAGAAAGTTGGACTGATTACCTGCTGACTGAAATTGGACAATGTTCAGCTTGAATGGGTTTGAAATTCTTTCAAAATCTATATGTATGGATTTTTAAAGAATCCACACTGCTATTGTGTAGATATAGTACACAATGCCAGAAGCAGACTTATCAATGAAACCACATCATTGTGAATGTTGCTGAATTTGCTTTTACATCTAAAAATGGTCAATTTACCACATCTTCTCGGTTGTATAAATAAGGATCAGTACGTCACAAGAGATCCATCTACTGCAAATTTATACACATAAGTACATGGAGTTTTACATAAATTTTATTGAATACATTAGCTATAAAATTTTAGTTTTAGCCTTCCATCAGACATTGATCAGCGTGTCCCTCTGCATGTAGTTTTTCTGTTAGTATTTTTAAATTTGTTGTACATAAGCGGTCTTGTTATGAAAATGATTATATATATAACAAAATCCCTACTCTTTTCTAAGTATGTGTGCACAACATGCAAAAGGTTAGATGCAAGTGTTGCTGCCATGATGACAGCTTGTACTTCTTGTGTCTCCTGCGCAGTTTCTGTCACCACAAATGCGAACTAAGATCAATTACAGAGAAACCCTGAGCTCCTTCCTGCTTCCTCTCTCCTGCTACAGATGCAATTTACTCACCCACCGTAAATCAATGGAGACAAGTGGGGCTAATTTAGACCATTTTATGTCAATTTGGCCTTGACCCCTCCCCATCACACTCACAAAGCCACACACTCGCATCCCACTTAATGACTAGCTGCTCTAGAGTTTATTACGCAGAACTGAGGGCCACCCTTTACTCTCGCTGGCAGGACACAGAAACGCAGTCGCACACACACCAATGTACAGTCGTGCACAAAAACGCTCGGCTTCTTGTTTTTCGCACACACTCACACACACAAACCGTGGTGTGTAGGCCATAACTCGTGGCCCCACTGCCTGAGATTTCCATATTGGTTCTGTCAGAGACGATTTTGTTTACAGGGCCCTTTGGATGAAATAACTGCACAAGAGACCATCAATTACTGGGAGAGAGAGGAGAGTGGAGCGCATGAGAAGGTGGATGGAGAGGAGGATAGGGAGCAAAGGGAAGTAGAAGGGAAGGAAACTGTAAAAGATCAAGAAACACTGGAAAAGATGAGAGGAGAGAGATATGAAGATAGAAAGCTGAGGGGAGGGTAGTGTTATAGTCAAGACCACCTAACCCGAGACCAAGTCAAAACCAAGACCTGAGTGTACCAAGACAAGACCAAGACTTTTAGGGTCCAAGACCTCAAATAAAATAAATCAAATATAAAATTTTATTATAAAATATTTTTTATAAAAGTTACATACTGCAACTTTGTTTGCCTTTGAATGAATGTATCAGCTTTAATAAAATTTCAAAGCTACATAACGAAGAAATCAGACATTCAGTGGCCTAACTTCATGTGATCCAACAATAAAATTACACATTTGTTAAATTGGAAGCAGTTTCATCACATGCCAAGTCTTAAAAAACTGAAGCGGCAAAACACTCTTCATAAGTCTGAACTCAAGAACAAGGAGAACCATGTAGTTGCACAGTGTTTTCAATAAAGTAGAAGTACTGTACACCTAAAAAGTTACATAAATGGATATTAGTTACCGATATATTCTTTGTGATATTTTATAAGTGATGATTTGGCAGACATCTTCTCCCGTGCCCACTGATCACTCCACTTTCTTGGAGTGATCAGTGTTGCCAGATAGAGTCGAGGTTTTCCAGCCCAAATATCTGTTAAAAACCACCACATCACACAAAAATCCGCCCAATCAATATATTGCAGTACAAACCAAGGCAATTTAACAACATGTGACAAAATGCAACAATCCAACAAAAATCTTCCCAGAGTTCCCAACAAAATCTGAATGAAAACTACCCAATTGGCAGTAAACTGCCCAATCTGGCAACATGGGGAGTGATGCGTGAGAGTGAAAGGGGATGGGGGTGACAGCAGTAAAAAAAAAAAAAAAAACGTATTTAGCAATGAGTCACGTTGTCGCTTGGATTTGAATTAATATGTTTTGCATCCAATAAAAAAAGATGTTGACAAATAAACTGGACAATATTCTGGCAATTTAGTGACATTTCCACAGTGATCTTGACTGGTCTTGAAATAAAAATCCAGAGTCCTCAATGTCCGAGACCGAGACAAAACCGAGATCAAATGCGGTCGAGTCCAAGACAAGACCATCAAAAAGTGGTCTTGAGACCGATGTCAAGACCAAGACCAGTCTTAAGTACTACAACACTAGTGGAGGGGGCAGAATGTGACAGCAGAAAATAACTTAAGATGTGATTTCTGTAACTAAAGTATTCAAAAATTCATAGATAGTAAAATGCAAACATTTACTCTCGTTTTTCTAATAATTATCCTAAAGTTGTGTCTAAGTTATTTTAGCAATACTTAATTTATCCAGATTACATAGTAAGTAAAGATCACGAGGCCAGATTTCACTGGTTACAAACAAAGAAAAACATGAAAAGTTTTAAACTTTTTTACGCATGCTTCCTTGTGAGCGAATATTTTCCAAGTGTAGAAGCGTTATGAGAAAAAAAAGAAACCGTCTAAGTCCTAAAACTGTTGAAAAACGTGTTCCTCACAAAATGTCTTTGATGGTTTCTAATTTGACTGCAGCATTGCAGGTTGCAAAGATACTGTAGGTCACTGTAACTGAAGCTTAAAAAAAATGAACCAATTTTTGAAACATTTGGCCCAATTTTTCATCCAAACCTTTATTTATACAGGTTAATTCCATTGAGACTTGGGAACACATTTACAAGAGGGACCTGAAAGAAAAGTTTCATTTCCTCATCATTAGAAACCAGAGCTACAGGATCACAAAGACACGTTTAGTTCTAGAGCTCCAATCAAACAAATTCTGGACAGACAAAGTGTCAATGGAAATTAGGTAAATGTTATGGATGTTTGTCACTAACTAATGTTAGATTAATGTGAGTTAGAGGTGCTTGGCCTCCTCAGAGAGGAGCCTGCTGGCGCATGGAGTCTCACCTGATAAACTCCAAGACCTTCTCCGAGTCTGTAAGCTGGAAAGCCAAGGTTGACTTGACCTCGCCTCTGTCTGATAAGTGTGTATTGAGGCATTTCCTGCCTCAATGTCCGGCACAGATTCTCACTGACGAGGCTCATGTAACGTTGAACATCTGTTAAAGCCTGCACGTGAACTCTGCAAGTGAACTGTGTTGAAAAATCTTCTCCTGTCATCATGTGCGAGCTCCTTTATTTAAGTAGATGATGAAAGGATATTTATTTTTATCCAACATCCTAACAGTGAAGATAGTGTTCCAGTGAAGTCTGGTGGAGTCAAGAGGTTCTTCATCAGCTGATTGGAAACAGCTGAGGCAGATAGGCTCCGCCCACTCAGGAGCTGGGAGAGGAGATGAGTGGGGGAAAAAAAATAAATAAATAAATATCTCCACAAGTGGACAGGTAGGTTGATTCCAGGTGAGTAGCCTTTTCTTTTCTTTTTACAGAAGCTGTAGAGGACTAGATAAAATTGGATAAAAGATAAATAAAACATAAATGCCAGAGAGAACTAAGAGGAGCACAGTAAATTCACAAAAAAAATTATTTGATAATTACATGTAGTAAATATATTTTCTGAAACAATCATAAGGAATGCTCACACAAAACCAGACAGAATTAACATTTATATAAAACACAAATCGCCCTCCTGTAACTGCTACAAATACATCAAGCTTTGGAAAATGAATTGTATTGCATAATTTGCAACACTTCATTAATTATTTTAAAGCTTGGACCGCAGCGCTTTTAATTAAAAGAGAAGCCTCTTGAAGCAAAAAGAAAAACATCTTCAACTAATAAAAGAAGTCCAGTTTATCTGCACTGCTTGTATTAGCCAAGTCCTCAATGACTGAGGATCTGCACAAACATACAACACTTTTTAATGGCAGAAATATGTAAATGGTTCCTGATACAAAACTACTGTTTTGTTTTGGGAATGTGTTCTCAACATCTATTTCCCTTAAAGACATCTGAATGTATTTTATAGCGAGAACATCTCACTATGATCCAGTCAATTAGTCTCTTAAGCTCCTATTTATGTTCCCCTGTGTCTGCTGAGACTTGTTTAGTCTGAAGCCATTTGCTCGTACACATTGGTCCCATGATTTTATACCTGTTAAGGCTGCAAATTGTTTCAAACTGCTCTGTGCAAAAACTAACCATGCATACACTTTTCCAGCATCGTGAAGAAGTCTAATGGGAAGAAAGAAAGAAAACTTTCCTGTGAGTTCTATACAGGTATGAAGGGCTATTAAAATGTCTCATGATGGGTTGGTGAATTGATCTGTCACAGCCTGCTTCAGCACCAGTTTTCCAGCCTTTTCAAAAGGAGGTCTCAAACCACCAGGCCACCCCTCTGACTTAAATGCCAGTACAGTTCACTGTACACGCATCGTGATTTTCTTTCCGCATTCTCTTTCATACTTTGACATCGGGCTTTGAGTGCACCGTGGAGATGCGGAGCTGTGCCCAATGTCAAGAAGCTTTGCACCACTTCACCAAACAATCCCTCAAGATTTATAATGAAAAGCAGAGCAAGAATATTTTTGTGCTTCGAGTGTTGGAAAATATTCACATGCTCTGCTGTCAGCCAATGTTAACACTCACCACTGTGTGCAATTCAGATTATTCTGTGTTTTTAGTATTTGGTTACTGTGAATGTCTGTGTGTTTTTGCATAAAAATGAAAGAACAAACAAAAACTAAATAAATGATGTTGCATTGGGCATACCTGCGGCTAACTTCTCAAATTTAACTGCGAACAGCCTAAGCTTTATGAATAAGAACGGGATCAAGGGTTTTGCTTAAGATGTTGTATAAAAGTCTATAAATTACTCACTTATTTATTTGCAAAGAAAACTTTACTTTTGAAATGAGTTAACAGTTATTATAGAAAAAAAACCTGAAAGCTTCAATGCAATGTCAGCATTGGCAATTGGTCAATAAACAGAAAATATGTATGCATCATATATTAGCAAAACATTTTTCACATACCAACAAAGTTCATGCTCAATAATCGAAACATTTCAGCACAAAAAAAAAAAAAAAAAAAAAAAAAAACTGTCCAGATGACCTGACTGGAAATTGTTGGATTTTTCACATGTATTTGCACATTTTGCAAATCAGCATACAACTATAGATGTCTCACATTTTGCCACACTATTTAACTGTAAAATATATATACAGTATATTTTGACTTTGGCCTATTTTCTTCTATTTCTAACTTTCAATAGTCAGATTAGTAAAAATGCACTCATGAAGACTACACCCAAAAACACCAACTAAATCAATCAAAGTAATAAACTTTGCACATTTTCTCTAATATGAATAGCTCAATTGAAAATGTTCAAACATGCACATGTTTGTTGACCTACAGAAGCAGCTAGCAGGTCAAAAAAATTGATTTAGCCGTCCATTAGAAGTTCTGCAAAAGCTGTTCTTGTTTGTATGCTGAACTCTGATTTTGTTTCTCTACCAGCATTTTTGATCCTCAAAAATTATTCTTGACAGTTGGATTTTCTCACTTTTTTTAGTCCTGTAGCAGCAGAGTCCCTGTTTTTTTTTTTTTTTTTTTTTTTTGTTGTTGTTGTTTTTTTTTCCCCACTAAGCAGTTTCTCTGAGATGCTGTGATTGTCGTATTTTTTTTTTTTTTTACTATCTTTATTAATTTAAGAATGGGTTAAAAAAATCTAATTGTGCAAACTAAAAATATAATAATAATCAACATAGCACTTACAGTACAGTACTAAAATTTTAGTCAGTTAAAAAAAAAAAAAAAAAAAACACACGAACACACACCATGTTTCAGACAGTCTCAGGTGCACACACTCACTTGGATAACTTTCAGCCATCGGAACAAGTAAACACTCAGTGTCCTGAGCTGGATGACAGTTCAAACAAACATCCAATTTGCCGGGCAGATTACCCAGGAGGCCTTGGTGTTTGCCACCTGAGAGGGGGAGGGAGGTGACTCATTGGGAGGATGCTAATCAGCTTTTAAACACACACACACACACACATGCACACAGACACACACTTAGAGGGTAAATATTAATTCTCAACAGAAGCACACCACAACTGGCAACTTAATTACACTCATTTCCCTGTGATTGTCTCCCACAGGAACACACACACACACGCATGCACACACACACACAGAGAGCTAAGACAATTTGGCCTCAACACTTTGAATTAAGGATATTGTCATATTGGATCATTTCCCTTGTGAGCTAATGTGTCAGTCTGAATGTGTTGGTGTGTGCTTGGATTTGTTGGCTTGTTTGTGATGCAAAACAAAGGTTGCCATTAATATCTGCAACAGTGTCCTTCTGTAATGTATTATCCTTTCTATCCAGAGGACCAGACTTAACATCTTTTAGATTTTTCTACCTGGAGTATTGAGGATGTATCAGGATATTTCTATCAGGAGTGAATTAATTCACATTTTTATGCATTTCATTTAAGCAGTTTTGTTTTTCAATAATGACAAACATTGTTTTATTGCTGCAAAACCTTAATAAACACTGTAAGATAACATTCTGCACAACTGAAATACAGTATACAGTACCTAATGCACTGGCATCAAGCTTTTTTGTTTGTTTGCTTAGCAAGCAAGAATGTTTGCAGGTTTTTATCAGTTTTCTTGCTTTTTAAAGTTGTCAGAATAACTAGAGAGCATTTATTGCAAGATGATTTGTAATTGATGCTAATCCTTTTAAAGAACACATTTTAATCGCTTGAGAATGCTATGTTTGTTAGCAACCATACATGACGAAGCATTACTATTCACTGCAAGCCTTGATTCTGTTGTTTGTCTCATCTAATCACAAGGTAACTTATCTGGCTCTTTAGCTGCCAAATGCTCCACGGTGTTCGCCAGCTGGTTGCTAACTGTGTCTGTCTGCCCTTTAGCAGTAAACAGGTAGTGTTTTTGGGTTTTTTGAGGATTTTAGTGAAAACGTCATCTACTGTGGCTGAAAACGATGCTGTGAGATCAGGTTTAGTTTAGTGATGCAGAACAGGTGAAGCTCAGCAAAACATTCAGTTGAAACACTATAAATCAATGTGACGTTTGAGGAAGGTTGTCAATTAAAAAGGAGTTTTTAGTATCGTCATACCATTCAGTTTATAATCGGGGCAAAACTGGTTTTCGACCCGTCAATCTAGAGCAGAAGAATGTTGCAGTTTTCTAACCTTTATAAATAAATTACAATTTATTTGAAGAGGCAACAAAAGTTAAACACTAAATGGTCAAAGACGGTGGTGGTTCCAAAAACCTAGTCTAATAACTTTCCAACTGTATTGTTTATGGTGCATGTTGGACACTGACTTCTCTTTAAATGTTGAGATAATTAAAACCCTATGTATCTTTAGGCTGGGACACAGAAAGCGACAACGTAACAGGTTTTAGAACAGCCACTGATGACAAAGCAGAAGAAAATGAAGAGATTTGCTCTAATTACGTTAAAACCATTATTTTTTGTTAAACCAATCTTCTGTGCAGTTATCAGCGATCAACATCTTACCTAATGTCTGCATTGCTCAGCATTTCTCAGATTGGAACATCATGTAAAGTCCTTTTAGTGGAAACAAATAAATGTTGAAGAAATAAAGTTGTCCAGTGGTGATTTCTGCAGCAAGAAGGTCTCTGGTTTGAGTTTTGGTCTCTGTGTCAGACTGGTGGCCTGTCCAGGATGCACCCTACCTCTCTCCCGGTGACAACTGAGATAGGCGACAGTCCCACGGCAGCTTTAAAAAGGATAAAGAAGGTTTGACAAATGCATGAAATAACCAACACAAACCAAACTCAGAAACACTCTGTGGAGCAATTTACAAATTCATATCAGAATTCTCAGAGCATTTTAAAAGTCCACTAAAAGTTCATGTTTTTTTACACCGGTTAATCTGAAGAAGATCTTTGCATGTCTTGCATATTAGTTTGTTTTTAGGTAAACAACTGTATGGTACAAGACTATTTGCCAAATTAAAAAAAAAATATTTAAAATAATATTTCGGAAATACAAGAAATACAATCGTATATTACCTCAGTACATTTATTACCTGAACATAATTGGACAGGATTAGCAGGATAAATGCAATTCCTTAGGCACTTGGCTCATTCCAGCTCAGACCAAAAATAACTCTGCAACATAAAAGCACCGGGGAGTAGACGACACACGCAAGGACTCCGATGAAAAGGCTAAAAGATTGTTCTGCAGTTTGGACTCGTAGAAAGCACTAATTCCAGATCAGCAAAAAAAAAAAACAAAAACAAAAAAAAAACTGAAAGACTAAGTGAATGTGATGGCCTTCAAAATAAAAGTAGCACAGTGCTGGAAACATTTTCCAATTATTTTTAATTCATTTTGTGGAATAAACATTGGATGTGACTCCATTTTAAATGCATTAATTGTGTGTTTATTGGTTTATACTATTTCACACATCAAACTTTGAATGATTAAACTGGATGATGAATTTATATGGGAACAAAATTGATTATGGACGACATGCTGGCTCAGTTGGTAGAGCCTTTACGTCTCGGTGAGAAGGTCGCCAGATCAAATCCCAGCCAGGAGCCTTTCTGTGTGGAGTTTGCATGTTCTCTCCGTGCATGCGTGGGTTTTCTCCGGTTTCTCCCACAGACTAAAAACATGCATGTTAGACCAATTGGTAACTCTAAATTGTCTCTAGGCGTGAGTGAGAGAGTGAATGAGTGTCCCTGTGATGAACTGGACCTGTCCAGGGTGTTCCCCGCCTCTCCCACAGTGACTGCTGGATATGAGCACCTGTGACTCCCTTGACCCAGAAAGGAAGAAGCGGGTAAAGATGATGGATGGATGAAATTTGAAAACACCAATACTGTATATACAATTATTGATTAAAAATGAATGCTCAAACTGATTTTAGGGCTCCCATTTTCATGTCAAAAAACATTTTCTTAACTGGAGCACACGCGGGCACCATAGCCTCGGTAAGTCTTGGTTCGGCATTTACGATAACCATGTCAGATTTTCTATCACCCAAGAAAGATGGAAAATGAGAAAAATCACGAGCAGACAGACAGATGGAATTAGAAAGTGAACAAACAAAGTAGAACGACATGGAGACAGTGAAATGACGGTATAGAGGCAGACAGGCAGATGGAGAAAAGCGCCAGCAAATAAGAGTGAGTTCACTATGAATGGATGCTGCGATAGCAGCAAAAGTAAGCAGGACAGGAATTGTTTTGAGCTGGCTGTTTGGACAGATGGCCGTCTGTGTGCTAATTACAGACTGAGTGCTTGACACTGTGAACACAATCAAAGGGGAAACTAGCTTTATTTGTTCAGCTTCGCTCACACACATGCAGAGAAATACATTTAGATACACATTAAATGCCAACAAAAACGTTAAAGCTGTTTGCTGGTGTAAAACAGACAAAAATGGACAGACAAAACTATTTGAAATATCAGTTTTCAGCCATTTGGTGCAAAATTCTAATTCTTGATTGCCTAAGTTGGGTTATAGTGAACATCATGGTATATTTCCATATGCTGGCATAATTTGTTTCACAATTGATGAGAGCACATTCAGCTAGACAAGGAGTGTCTTTTGGTGTTTATTTTATTTTATTTTATTGTTTGTTAGTTTTGCCTTAACGTAGCCAAATAGCAATTGCAAAAATCTTCTGGAAATTTTGGTTTTCTCCTATGGTCTAAAATTATACATGTCAGGTGTGCAGGGTATGCACCTTGCCCTTAGAGCTAGCAAAAGACCCAAAAAGACAATGTTGTGAGGAAAAGCGTGTATGTAGAAAATACAACAAACCACCACAAAATTATGAACCAAATGCTTCTCAGCAACTAAATCAATGCAAATCAACTAGCAATATCCTTGAATAGTGTTACAATGATCATTATCGTACAATGCATTGCAGAAAGACAAGATTGCACTCACTCCCTAGCTTATTGTTTTGCACTCAGTGTTTAGTGTATATTTCTTAGTTTACTGTATTTCTTAGTTTATATCTTAGATCATTATTACTGTTTCCTTTTACAATTAATAGTTTTGCTAATGTTGGATGTACTGGGATCCTGTGTACACGATTTCGTTCCACCTCGTGTACCACATATGATGCAAGTGACAACCTTGAAGACAGCATGAACAATTGAAATAGAAGATAAAAATGAGTCTCTAAAGCTGCTGTTAAACTTTCCCACCTTTTGCTTTTTACTCAGCGAGTGTTGTCAGTTATGGCTAAATCTGTCCTCAAGTGTGTCCTCACGGGTTTGGAGCCTACAAAGAGACTAACTGGACCATGCAGAGAGAATCCTCCTCCAATGACACCTCCTAAACTGTCAGAGAGAGGAATGACAATCAGTCGTCCTCCCTGTTTAAGGCCATATGAAACCAGGTGTCACTACAAGCCATGCAACATGTTCCCAAATCTCCTCACTGCTCAATCACCTCCTAGCAGCCTCATTACCTGGAAACATAATGAGTGGGGCCTTGACGAGCTTAACGAGGGCCTAACGAGGTGTTGGCGTCTGTCGTTACCGTGGCGTCTGGTCGAGACTCATCAGGCAGTCACAGAACTTGAGGTATAAGCCACCAGATGTTCTGTTGCCATCAGTTTTTTTTTCCTCCGGTTGAATATTTCATCACCTGGATTTTTATAAAGTACCTTTTATTGCTTTCAGATACTGAAAAGTGTTTGAAAAGGTATAAAGTCAGTTTGAAGCAGGTCTTTCTTTTTCAAACCACAGCTTTCCAGCAGCCAGTTTAAGATTTTAAAAAGCAAAAACCTGCCAGAGGTTTGACGTACAGCTTCTAGTGAAAATTTCAGGTTGATAAAGTTTCTCCCAGAAGAAATCTAGAGTTCATCAAGAACTATGTGGGTTGACAGTTGTCACTGAACACATGTACAGAACACAAATGAAAAACCTGTAAGAGTTTGTGCTACAAAACCAGACAAAGCTCACAGTGTAGACCACTCCGGTTGTTTCAGGGATTATAAAATTTGACTTTAGCAAAATTCTGCCAAAGATGCAGACTTTACGTGAAGTTCTTAGCATGACTGTGGGGATATTACCTGCTTGAGTAGTTCTCACCAGCAATAAATCAGATACACTGGCAAAAATCTGAATTATTATAAAACATTTGTACATCGAATTGGAGTTTACTTAATTGCTGTATATCATACGGATTAATACAATACAATACAATACAACTTTATTTATAAAGCACTTTAAAACAACACAGTTTGACAAAGTGCTGTACACTAACACATACAAGCATAAAAACTATGAACTCAACAAATACCAAAAGTAATGAACTACCAAGGCAAAACAGCAAACAGTAAAAACTATCAAATAAATAACTTAAAAACAGTAAAACCAACATTTCAAGCTGTGTTAAAAGCCAAAGAGGGAAAAAAATGAGTCTTCAGAGAAGATTTAAAAACAGGAAGTGAGTCAGCCTACAACCCTAACATACGGCATATAACATTGTACAGTTGCACTATCCATCTAACTCTTCTGTGTGGCTGTTTTAAATTCACCTATGAATTAAATTAGCCTCTAAGAAAATGAAAAAAGAGGAATGAAGAGACTGTAGCTATTAGATTTGATACTATGAAGTTTATATGTGATTGTGGGGTATGACATCATTGTGGAAAACCACTTGCTCCGGGGGTCATTGGTGCCATATCCAGCAGTCACTATATGTGAGAGGTAGAGGACACCCTGGACAGGTGGTCGCACATCCATCACAGAGTCACAGACAAATAAGACAAACAGCCATTCACTCTCTCACCCACACCTAGGGGTCAGTTAGTTACCAATCAGTCTAACATACATGTTTTTGGTCTGTGGGAGGAAACCGGAGTAAACACACATGCACAGAGAGAACATACCACCCAGAAAGGTCCAGTTGGACTTTGGTCTGGTGACTTTCTTGCTGACAGGCAACAGCTCTACCAACTGAGCCACTGGGCAGAAGAGATCTGTGATCTCAATGGGATTTGCCTGCTTAAATAAAGGTTAATAAATAAACAATGACAATAATGAGCCTATGATGGGGTTTTTTTTTTCCATTTGGACCAATACAATGATAATGACTGATAAGGTTGTGCCAAAAGTCTGATATTACCTCTAATTCATGTAAAATGCAAACAAATTTGAGAAAGAATAAATGATATCAACTAAAGTTATGCTGTATGTTTTCTTAGGAACTGACCATGTTCTTTTTTTTCTACGTATACATATATGTACAACCATATGCAGAAAACTCACTTTACAGAAAATGGCTTTTCTTCTAAAGCTGATACCAAAAAGTCATTTTATTAAAAAAAATAATAATAATAATTTTAAAAAAGTAAAGCTTTTATAGAATAACTAGTACTGTGGTTTCATTGCATTCTGCTCAGTTGTGCCAGCTTGTGAATTGGGCAGTAAGTTTTCTTAAAGGTGTAATTTTCATATTTTACAAGTAAATACATTAAATAGATCAAAACAGTTGAGCAATATTGTTTGCAATTAAAAATAATATTTATGTAACGGATGTTCACAAAGTGTCAGTGTGGATATTATAATGCAATCATCGCATCAGAGTTTTGTGTGCTTCTCTTAGATCACACAAGTTAGCAATAGTAAAACCTCTTCACTGACAGTTATCTTTAGTTTATGCTTTTGTTTTTGTACAGAGTGTTTACCGTAGTAAAACAGACTGCTCTGTCATCTGCCTGCTGTCGTGAAAAGTTTGCCGCTGAATAGGATGCTAGCTCGGCTTTAACTGAGCCAATAATCCTCTGGTAAGAGCCGGTAAACCGCTACAGCTGCGACAGGCAAACTGCCAGCTGAAGCCAACTGGACGGTCTTATCATGACACACAAAACATCTCAAACGCACACACACCAACTCGGTGAAAAGCATCATATCAAATGTCAAACACACACACAAGCTTATATCTCTATTCTCATTAGGATGTTGTATTGGCTTCCATTCAGTTCTGTAGCCTCAAAGACCCTGACTCTAAGTCTATTACTAGTGCACATGCCTCAACTTAGTTCACCCTTTAACCCTAAATCTAACCCCTAACCTGAAAATGACATCATTGTATTAAGACCAGGCTTTGTTTTCCATAAGGCCTAAAGCATAAAGGCATAAAGCTGTAAACAATTCTGCTTATGCATCCATTTATTTCCCATTTACATTGTGTCCTGTGTTGCTACAAGGCAGACTTTATGTTAAACATTAAACTAGAAAATATTCTAAAAAGATAACAAAAACCAAGAATACACACACTAATAGTTAAAAAAATAACACTTTAGAGAGCAGGTAAAGTACTGTGGAAGCAAATATAAAAAATAAACAGATAAACCAGTGAGCTGGGAGGTTTGTGGGTGCATATTTGTATGAAGCTCATGTGTACAGCATGAATTAAAAAAAAGGTAAAGGCAGAACAAAAGCCACAGTTTACCAATTTACTTCTTATTTATATCTTGAACACAAACATGGGCTGAAATTTGCTCAGATTTGGACTCGGACCAGGAGTGCAACAGCTTGCCATGAATATTCAGTGAAATTGAATGTGTGTGTGAGTGAGACGGAAAGGTTTGTACAGAAGTGTGGTGGCTGCCTTGTGTAATCCCACTCTACAGGAAACATAGCCTCCTGGGACGGGACATTTTGGCTGGTGTGTGTCTGTGGATGTGTACTCCTTGAAAAAGTAGCACTGGGACACAGCGGGTACTTGTGTTTGAGAGTTAGCGGGAAATCAGCCCAGCTAAGAAAAACTAAGATTAGGCTTAGGAGACGCACAACTTGGGCTGCTTTCATTTTTTTTGTTGTTGAAGCAGCTGTAAACAATTCTGCTTATGCATCCATTTATTTCCCATTACACGGTGTCCTGTGCTGCTACAAGGCAGACTTTATGTTAAACATTAAAGACAGCACTTTGTGAAGGAATACATATGAACCATACTCTTATGCCAAAGATTTGAACTAACATGTTTTAATGTTGAAAAGGAACAGAGTTACAGCGGGTTTGGTCAGACCCTGTAAATGACTTTAACCTCCTAGGACCTGGCATCCACATGTGGACAACCTGGCATCCACATCTGCAAGAGTCCAGGTCTTATGAGGTTAAGCACAACAAGGTTCAGTCACATCATCTGATGGTTTCTTTTATTTTTTAGTTTTTCATTGAGACATTTGGTCCTTCATCCAAAGGACTTCATCAATCCCATGAGCCACAGAGTCCCACAAGCAGCATCCCCACTTAGTGGATCAACCAGTTTGCTGGTGATACAATGGCTTCCGGGGCCCACCCTCTCCCCCGTCGACTCCTCTGAGGCAGTCGGCGGGAACAGTAAAAAGAAACCATCCAGATGACCTGACTGAAATTTGTTGGATTTTCTACCTGGATTATTGAGCATGAACTCTGATGAAGACTTTAAGCACATTTTTATGAAATATTGTGAACTCTCGTGAGATGTGATGAAGCTCTGAGACTGTGTTGAGGTTGACTCTTCACTACTAGCACACCAAATTTCAGCTTAAAGACCAAAACACAGACATTTCTGATTTTAAAGGATTTAGCTGTGGTGACCATCTTGACTTGATGAGTTGTAGACGTACACCAAATATTTACTTTCTGAGTAATAGTCAGAGGAGGGGGAAAGAATGACATGTGTGATTTAAGTGTTTTTGAAAAAATAAAAAAAGCTCTATATGAGCAAACTCTTTAAGATGTATTTTATATCTTGAGTTGATACTCACCCCTATTGTTTCCTCTTAATCAAAGTAAAAATATGCTTAAACCTAAAAGTTGTGATGTTTTTGACAAATTTTCTGTTAAATCAACAGAAACGTATAAAGACATAGAGCCAGGCGTCGTGCATGCACAGAGACATGAGGTGTTCATCAATCTCAGGTAGGAGACTTCAGGAAGCATTTGTGCCTCTAATTAGCTGCATGTCGTTTCAGAGCTTGTTTGCAGCAGAAAACAATTTAGTTGATTAATGAGCTGATGGGATGGGATTGGATAAATTGACAGCAGGATCATTATATCAACTATTCAGCTGCTTATTAAGTCTGTTTTTCAGTGAAGTCCACGACTGATCTGTGAAAATGACAGTTCAATGTTTTATCTTAACGTAAGAAAGTAAAATTAAAACTCTTTTCCCACAAATGATGATAAAGAGCATTACACTTGACTTCAAACGCCTCAGTGGGACAGATTGTTTTAAACGCTTCAGCGCCTGCTGAAATTGTTTTGTTGACCCCGACCTGTTCAAGCACAGTGGGAACCAGCTGACACCAAGAGGGAAATCTCACAAAAAGTTGTAGCAAAACCAACAGCAGGTCAAATATATATATGAGGGTCTAATTTGGAAGGTAAAGTTTCAGCTTGTTCATGCAAAGAAGCCAAGATAAAGACAGTGGCTACTCCAAAGGGCACAGACGGACTTAAAAACAGATGGCAGGCAGGAAGTGGTCGGAAAAGACTTTTTTTTTTTTTTTTTTAACTAAGGAGAAAACAGCTGAACAGACAGTAAGTCTAAGATCCAAACAAAAATGAATCCAATGCACTTGGAAAGTGATCATTCCAAACAGAGTCCATCCAGGACAAAGTGATAAAGACAATGTTCTGACAGTGAACAAAACCAACCAGATAGACATTATTTAAAAGAAAACCAACAACAGAGAAACGTCACGTGAGGGGCAATCTGCAAACAGGACCAGATGTGACAGGGCAGAAGGAAAACTGACTGAAGCTAACAGTAGTAACAAAGTGCAACAGGACACAAAGTCAAACAAAATACAGAACAAAGTAACAAGACAAACATGAATCCTTCAAATATTAACACTCGCACAAAACCCATAAACCATGAGAATCATAAAGAATTGATGGACTAAAGTTCTAATATCAGTGAGCTCAAGACATAGTAAGTTTGCAAAGTGTGCCAACCTTTTAAAACTTTTTTTAGATATAATAATAGATTCAAAAGAGTTACAGAGGCAGAAGAAGAAATATAAAGTCCAGTCAGATTTATTTATGTAGCGCATTTAAAAACGGGAACGGTTAACAAAGTGCTTAACAAAAAGATCACAGCATCAAATAAAACAATATATAATTACAGCATCAGGAATAAAAAACACAATTAAGTCAAGTCATCATTCTCTATTGTCATTCGCACCTCATGTGGTACATGTGGTGGAACAAAATTGTGTACATAGGGTCCCAGTTAAGCCTAAGTATAAATTGTAAAGTAAAACAGTAATAAGATCTAAGATGTGAACTAAGAAATATGCTAAAACTAAAAATACACTAAGCACTAATAATACAAAAACAATACACCGAACAACAGCAGCACGAACATGAGTCTGTGCGAAGTGGCCTGTCGAATGTTGATGGGCAGATTATTCCAGAATTTAAGGCCCATGACTGAAAAAGGCTTGATCTCCTCTGAACTTCAAACTGGTTTCTGGTACAACCAAAAGCATATTTATATTTTATACTAAACTTTATTTAAACCAAAATATAGGACATTTTTGAATTCTTCCAAGGGCACTTCCAGTCAGTGGCAAGGAAAAAAGTATTGTAGACCAATGTACAGTAGAGTATCCTCCATAGATGTTAAAGTAAAATAAAGCAAATTTAGAAATAAATTACTGATGGAGATGAAATAAATGTATAAACAAGACATGATGTTTCATTTTGGATTTTTTGTTTTTGTTATTTTTGATGATTGGAAACAGATTGAGGATCAAGTACTACTTCAGGATACTAATTTAAAGGTTTGTGTTGCATGTAAAGTTTAATTCTCAGGAGTATACTGGATAAATAATTGTCATACTCAAATATCACTCAATTACGTTGTGATGCTATCATGTTCTGTGGAGATTTTAGAACCCAGAGCGCAGACAGACGCAAGAAACTCAAAGGTTAAAAATATATATATACAGTATTTTACCAAAACTCAAAACAAAACTGACATGGCAGCAAAACCTACATGAATATGGAGGAACCGAAACACAACAGGGAAGCACAATCCACAGACAAGGTGGAAACACAGACACTGAACTTAAAGGGACACTAGCGAGACACAATGAACGAACACTTGGGGAAAGACAATGAGGAACAGGTGAGAGTGGCTGGAGCTGACTACATGGTGAAAAGACACTATGAAGGCTGAACAGATGACACAAAGATCTCACAACATAAACACAAGACTCACAAAATCTAAAGTAGTAACACAAAGCACTGATACAAAATATGAGAATTATTTGTTGTAGCTCCACAGACAATGCTTTTTTGGATAAAAGACTACAGTTGCTGAATTTAGGGTGTTATGTCAATGACCTCTTATATCCAATGTATCCAATGAAATGATTATTTTAATCACATTATATTCATGCTTCTACCATACATGATAATACAAAACACTCATGTACTGTATTTATGTAGCTGTCTGAGGGGACAATGCCATGGCAACCAGGTTTTAATTAAATCACAACACAATTTGATGACAACATCATTCCGTAGCTGCAGTTGGAGAAATAGCATCAATTTGTTTCAGAAGTCATCAAATGATGTCTGCAACTAACAAGGCTTTTTACATCAATGTGCCATAATAGTATTGGAAAGTATTTAAGAAATTGTATACAGTAATTAAAGAGCTAGGGTTTCTTTTCTGCTGCCTTTCATGCCAAAACTTTCAAACAAAGATCATTTTACGTAGAGAAATAATGGAGTTGTACTCATGTTGGTAAAATCTTGAAAACAGTGTTAGAGGCATCAAAGTCCATGCTCAATAATCCGGGTAAAAAAAAAAAATCCAACAAAGTTGAGTCAGGTCATCTGGACAGTTTATTTATTTATTTATTTATTTTTAGACATTTCGTCCTTCATCCAGAGGACTTCATCAGTCCAAGGAACCGCAACAAACTCAGTCCCACAAGCAGCACAATTACCGTACATGGTGGGCCAACCAGTTTGCTGGTGATAAGATGGTTTCTGGGGCCTGCCCTCTCCCCCTCATCAACTCCTCTGAGGCAGCCATAGCCAAAGTGGTTCAAAACATCAAAGTTCATGCTCAATAATCCAGGTGAAAAATCCAACAAAGTTAAGTCAGGTCATCTGGACGTTTTT
>JARVLU010001462.1:8374009-8384374 GCA_031762415.1 Simpsonichthys santanae
CATGGGCACCGGCGACCCCCGTGACCCTAAATGGAAGAAGCGGGTAAAGAAAATGGATGGATGGATGGATGGAACTTGATATATTATATGAATTATTTCAGAACAATAAAAATATTTTTTAATCAAATCAAGACAAATGATATAGATTTGTTCACCTAAGCTATTTAAAAAATGTTATTATTATTTAGACTCTTAGTCAAGCAGGCAGTTTTGATTCAATCTAACCGTTTTTATCTCAACATGAAGCCCAAGAGATGCACAGGCTTGTGCTCCCTGGTGGCTGGTTTATAGAGTGAGGGTTTAAGGGCCTTGCTCAAGGGCCCAGAGTGAGGCAAATGAGCGTGGAGGCAGGTGTGGGTCCTTCACCTTTTCCACCCACATTTTGAAGTTGTTGGTCCAGGGAGTTGAACTGGTGACCTTCCGATCACAGGCCCACCTTCTCTAACCTCTGCACTAGAGCTGTCATTTCTAATCCGGGCTCAAAGCTCAGGTCGGGCCGTAATAATGTGTTGGACGGGTGGGCCGTGTCGATGTCGGGCTTTCGATTGCGTCAGCGGCTGGCATTCCAATTATATGACAATATGGTTTGCCATAACAGCTGCACACGGCCACTTATCCACGAGCTGACCAGCCTTGAACGAGGTAAAATAAAGTTTAGTTAAGCTTCAGATGGGACTACCGGTGCTGCCAGGAAGCGATCCATCGCCCAAACGGACGTTCAGCCGCTGCACTCAGCAGACGCGCTCGGCCGTTGACCCAAACAGGTGAGATCCCAAAGAGCAGGGTCCGTGTCTGAATAATGCAGAATGCAGGCAGAAGCAGGGATATGATGCGCTTTGATGGCCATGAAAGGACAAACACCCCCTCAGCTCTGATCTTCTGCCCTTTAATTCAGCCGTGCACGTCCGCCAACTGTTAATAACTATAAGCAGTCAAATCTTAATTTAAAATGTCTGGGTTTTTTGGGTTCTCACCTGTAATTACTGTTAATTCATCAGGTGGGGTGGGGTTCGGAAATGATGGCTACAGGCTGGGGCCGGGTCGGGTTGGATTTTTTTAGGCCTGAATGAAACTACTCTGTGCCACCACTCCCACACTGTATGACTGTAGAGGGGAATTAAAAAAAAAAAAAAAAAAACTAAAGATTAAAATAAAAAAGGTTTTTATTTATTTATTTATTTTTTGTCCTCTGGCATCCATCAAATGGTGCTACAGCACCCCCCACACCCCTACTTCCTCCAAATTTGTTTTTGTCCTTTTTCTGGGCCATATGTAAAATGTTTTAACATCAGTTTTGAGCATCTAAGCTTATTGTTTCCACCAGTCAGTATAGTTTATTTTTATTTCCTTATTTTTTCTTATGTGGAGTGATGGTGTAAAGGTTCAAGAAGGCAAGCCTGTGATCAGAAGGTCACCGGTTTGATCCCCCAGATGACATCAAAAATGTGGGTGGGAAAGGGGAAGCATCCACACCTGCTTCCACCCTCATTTTCCCCACTCTGGTCCCTCAAGCAAGGCCCTAAGGACACCATCTGCTCCCCTGGGTGTGCCCTGGATGGCAGCTCTCTGCTCCACACAGAGGGCTGTGGTAGCTCGGTGGTCTGTAGACAGGAAAAAAAAACAGTCTGCATAAAAACATCTGCCAAGTCTTCATGTGAATTGGTTTGCATGGACATAGCAATACTTTTTCTCTGCATATTTTAATTTCAGTAGTTTAAAATAAATGTTGCAAACAAAACATCTTGTCTGCATTAGTTCAGGTGACTGTGATAAATGTGACTTATCTGTTTAAAAAAGGTTGAATGAATTGAATGAATAAAGTTTCTGTTACGGTGAACAAACGATAATGCTGAAATCTTTGCAATAGCTCAAAGGATTCAATGTAACATTTCACTGTTAAATATATTCAAAATGACTGCATTGTCATTGATTAGGATATTTCATTTGAGCTGAAACAAAACACAACTGCTAAAATATGTGCACAGTAATTAGGATAAAAACACGGGACGTGTAGATTAAAAGTAAAATTATGTAACAGGCAAGTTTCAAAATGCATGTAAAGAACAAGCTCGCCGTTTCAGTTGTCTTCATGTATGCATCATCCTTTTATCTTTTAGTCCTGTCAAGCATTTAATACAGCACTGGTGTTAGAAATGAAATCAGCAACCCATCTTAATATTTTACACATCAGTGAGTGTCAAAAACATCTTCTGCAAGAAACCAGAGCTCACGTTTCCTTCAGTATAGCACCTCTTTTTAAGCTGAATCTTTGGAACTGAGGCAATCGAGACATTTTCCGTGATCGATTTCAGGGTCACGGAGAGGACGACAAAAAATAGAAGATATGAAGTGGCACAAAACACAAACTTTAAGAAAGATCTTGGGAGTAAGAATGAAAGCTGCAGTGAGAAGACCAAATAATCAGGCAGATAACCAGGAGAGCAGCAAATAAACTGAGGGACAAATGAAGGGACTGAGAGCCAGTCATCAAATAAGAGGTGGACGTCAGGTGATGATAATATAAAGAAAACACAGAGAACAAGTTTGCAGCTTAATGAGAACAGCAGGCTTTGAACGTATCGACAGCAGAGACCAAATCTGCAGAACTTAACTTAGGAACCCAGACTTTTTGTTCTCTGCAAAGGAAGTCATGAAGAGCGATGGCATTCTTTGTTTGAAGCTCAGGAACAATTTTATAACTCTGACTTCCAGATTTCACAGAAATCTACAAAAATTGAATGTCTCCAGACTGATTTTCTGTCAAAATAAATAAATAAATAAATAAAAGCTTTGTAAGCTCATTCATCCAGGTAATGACAAGAAAAAAAGTTAAATTGTGTCTTTCTTTAAGTAAGAAACGTTTCGTCCCCATCCAGAGGACTTTGTCAGCCTGTGGCCTGCCAACCACATCTGTCTCATAGGTAGACTTCACTGCTGTGTTTCAAGCCAACCTCCTGTTGGAATCTCAGAATCAACACAGGCAAAAACACTCATCCAAAACAATCAATCATCATGAACAACAATAAAATTGTTTAGGTCAGATGGCCAACTTGCAACAGAAACAGCCCAAGGACAACCAAGGTCCTCAAGGTTGGCAGGCCGCAGACTGACAACGTCCTCAAGATAGGCGGTGGTGAAACATTTCTCACTTAAAGACACACTTGATGACATAATTTAACCTTTTTTGTTGTTAACTACCTGGAAGATTGAGCTTATACAAATTGTTTCCTGAACCACATTTGGCCTTGGATGTCCTCAGGATGTTTCTGTGAGTAGCAAGTCGACCATCTGGCCTTGTTGTACGTGAGGATTGATTGTTTTGTGTGGGTGTGTTTTGCATGTGTTAAAAGCTTGCTTCTTAGAATCCAACAGGAGGTTGGCTTGAAACAGCAGTGGAGGTTACTTATGGGACAGATGTTGTTGGCAGGCCTCAGACTGAGGAAGTCCTCTGGATGGGGGTACAAAATGTTTCTCACTTAAATAATCTGGTCCAGATGACATGACTGAGCCTTTTTTGGGGGGTTTTCTGTCATGTTTTATTTGTCGTATGATGGATGCTCAGTGTGGAAAAAGCTCAAGTGAAACAGAGTGTCGTTAGTTTGACTAGTCTCAACCAGTGGTGGACAGTAACAGAATACATTTACTTGAATACTGTACTTAAGTACATTTTCTGATAATCTTTACTTTACTTGAGTATTTGTGGTTTTGGGAACTTATGACGTTCACTTTACTACATTTCAAAGACAAATCTTGTACTTTCGACTCCACAAGCTTTTTCTTACTCGTTCCTTTTGGCTCAGCTTTGTAATCTGCTGTTGCTGTTTTTCTTTCCTGACTTGCAGTCGGCCAGTTGTTGATTCAGGTATTATTCTAGATTCATCTGTGCAGAACATTCATAGTTTTGTAAACTTCTGTGTAAAGTATGGCAGAACTTTCAGTTGTCAGTCTTACTGTTTCCTCTCATGTGTTAAGTTGTTGCTGTTAACAAATGCACTTGTACACACAAAAACAAAGTGCTGTATGAATACTAAAGCTGAGCAAAAAGACTAAAGGTGCATCATCTGAGGGATTTCCATGACTTTCCACAGACGTAAAATGCAGGCAAGATATTATTTGTGGTAGCAGAGTGATGTCAAAATATCATCAGGTGGTTTCAGAGTACAAGATTCTGTAAAATCACTCAAAACAATACACCAATATACTGAAATTAGAAAATGTATTTTTTTTTTTTATCCATGTACTTTTGAATACTTGAGCACTTTCAAAAATACGTATTTCAGTACGAGGAAACTTTTGATTGAGCAACTTTTACTTGTAGTTGAGTAAGATGTGGCCATTGGTACAGTATAAATACTTTGACTTAAGTACTAGAGTTTAATACTTTGTCCACCACTGGTCTCATCTCAGGTTTGGTACCAACTGATTTATTGATTAACCTCATGGAAGTGCAACAAAAAGTCACACTAATAGTTATTTTTGAAGCCCTGTTTTATGAGTACTCTGGTAGATCGTGCAACCACAGCGACTCTTTCGGCCTAAAAGGCACATCGTGGTTGTTATTTGTGAATTTGGCAATCTGTTTTGCCACCTGCTGTTCACCCCTGACTGCTCACTTCTGTATCCAGATCCCCCCCGTCTTACTCTCTTCCTGCACTTTTCTGTAACAGATCGACAGGATTTGAGCATCCGCCCAAATTGCAAATTTTCTATTTTGGTCCTTATTCCCCAAACTCAACTGAGTGACAAGTCTGAGTGTCCACACTTTCTGTGTAAATGTTACAGAGTTCTTTGAAACCGCCAAGTTTACTCGTGAAAGAGCCATCTATCAAAATGAGTGGCTTTTACACTTGCAGAAAACTACGCAGGCGTGAAATATGCCTTAAACATTCACACAGAAAACGTTTTCTTCTGCTTTTCCTGTGCTTGAGTTTTTTTTTTTTTTTTTTGTCTTAAAGTTAAATTGTATGTGCTGAGGTAATTGTGTGCTGCAAGCATTAATATCAGAGCAGATTTATTAACACATTAGCTCAAACAGCATCTTCGGATTCTGGGAAGCGCTGAAAGACATTCTTGAAGTCCTGGAAATTGAGATACGTGACATCCACAGTTCAGATTTGTTTATCCAGTACAGTCTACTTGTGGTTAAGTTTTATCTAAAGGTGGAATACACAAGTCAAATTTATTTTGGAGATTCTCAGGCTCCATGGTTTCTCACCCATGTTTGATTGTCCTTGTAATAATGCACCCTTTTTCACCTTGGTAAAGAAACTGAAAGTGGTTTCTTTTTTAGATATAGATCCTGTCTAACTATGAACACTAGGAGATACCTTGTAACTGTGACTTTCCTTCCCTCCATTGACTATAGTGACATTATTTACATGAATGCTCCTGCAAGCATCCTGCAGTGCACTAAGATTCATAACTGTCTGTAACTACCGTACCCACCATTGCACTTTGTATTCACTGGTTAACTGGACATAATTAGCTTCATACAGACTCTCTCACTGGTACATTTTCATCTTTAAATCACTTCTTGGTCTGTTGCCTTCAGACATCTTCTCCTACATGTCACTGCATGAGTGCAGCTACAGCGTGCGCTCACAGGACATCATTACCTGCAGTGTTCCCTCAGTGCGGACTGAATTTGGCAAATGGCCTTTTCTTACTCTGCTCCTGTTTCCTGGAACACTTTGCAAAAAGGCCTGAAGCTCTCGACTTTGACCGCTCTAATGGACTTTAAACAACTGTTAAGTTCATGGCAAAAACCAACGCAGACATGTTCCTGTTTTTAGTATTTTGTATCGCTTTATAATAATGTAGCTGTTTTTGTTTATTTATATATATATATACATACAGTATATATAATTTCTTACATGTACTTTTCATTTTATATGCTTTTTTAAGATTCATTATTCTTTGTTTAAAACAGGTCTCTCTTGTGAATGAATCCTCGAGACTCCATGAGACTAACCGGTAAAAATAAAGGTTGAATTGAATTGTGCCATGTCCTGAAGATAAGCAACACTCGTTAAAGAAAAAGGGACAAAAACCCTTTAAAATCATTGTTTCTTGGTTAAATTATCATACTCAAATCCCCAAAACAGGTGCTTCTATTGGTACAAGAAAACTGTTCCTCGCTTTGTGCATCAATGAGCTGGGTGTCACTTTAAATTTTTCACTTTCAGCAGGTTTTGTTCACTGCAGACCAGCATCCCTAAAAAGCTGCACTTGTGGAGATTCTTTAAATACAGTACCTCTGTGTGTCTGGACATGCTCACAGTCATTGCGTCACCCTTCACCCTGCTGGACTGTCGGCGTCATTATGTGCTCGTGTGTGATTTTTTTTTTTTTTTTTTCATTATTATTCTGTTGACCTTCAACCAAAGATTAAGTGCGTTAGGATATTTTTTGTCTCCAAACCCTGTGTGTCATTTTTCACCACTTGTTATTCTTTCCAAACAGATCTCACTTGTAAATGAGTCTTCGAGGCTCAATGTGACTTATCTGTTTAAATAAAGGTTGAATGAATGAATGAACAGTATCTAATAATTCCAGTTTGTTGTTATGAGGGAATCAGTGTTTTTCACTTCTTCAGTCAGTGGCAGTGACTGGTTGTAGCTTCATCTAACCCAAGGCTGAAAGTCAGTAGAAAATAAAAGATAAGTTTAAACTTTTTTGGTTGAGCCTTTGGCAGCTACAAAAAATAAAAACATATAACTGGTAATTATTGAGTTAGAATTCAGTGGTAAATATTCTAAAAAGCTTCAAATATTTACTTTAAACTCATGTACAGCTCACAGGGCATGGAATGTCTAGCAAGCTAAGAATAAAGAGTCTCCCAGTTTATCTTGTGAAAACAACGTGGACGTCCTAAATCTCCGACGAGAATTAAAGGCTTGGAAGTTTTGGAACCTAATGTTTGCTTTCAGACTGGCCTCATTTTATTCATTATTTCAAAATTGTCTCCCAGAAAATTCACCCAGTTTGAAACAAAAATTATGTAAAGGTTTGCAAAACAAAACTGAAAGATATATATTTAAATATAAGCTCAAACACGTAACTGCCTAAGTCAAGTGACAAACTGGAGGCTCGCGAGCCAAATGTGGCCCTTAGTAACATCTTATCCAGCCCCCCAAGATTATATTTTACATTTAGAATAATTTTATCACTTCTCGTTTTGCTTAATAAAAGTAAAATACTTCATTAGTGCAGACGTTTTTGTTTGATTTTCAATAACTGTGAATTTTGGCATGGAAAGAGCAACAAGGAACGTCATATGAGGCCGATCAAACTCTTGTTGATGAACCGGCAACCAAGAAAAGATGTCGGGTCTGACTTGAGTTAATGAATCGACTGAAACTGGCCCATGGCTTGAAGCAAGTTTTTAATTTTGGTCCCCTTTTATACCCAAGTTTGACACCCTGTGATCTTGATAATAATCATTATTTTGTCATGTAAATGAATAAAACAACAAATGACATATAACCCCTAACAGTGACCATGTAAGAACAACAAACATTTAACACCCAATTAGTTTTAGACCTAATATAATACTTTATTTTAAATTAAAAAACATACATGATACATAGAGGACTAGTAGATTTAACATGTTTTACCATAAATACTGTGTACTAAAGTGCAAAGTTGACCAAGTATAATCCCAGTTTTTTTTTTTTTTTTCATTAATAAAGCAGTGCAGCATGTACCCTACAGGGCTTTTTATTTCTTTATTTTCAAACAAGGCATTTGTTAATGACCCGATACATACTGTACAGCATCAACAACAGGATCCCGACTTCAAAACATTGCTTTTATCGTACGGCGCTAGTTGAGGTCACTCCACAGGATACACACACACATTCTGAAACATTAAGTTAATTGAAGAAACTAATATGACTGAAGAGCAGAGAATGTACTGGTAGGTCTTAAAATGTAATCTAAAATTTAAAAAAGCATAAAACTTTACTGATTTTTGACCCATATACAAGATGCATCTGACATCTGTACATATGAGCAGGTCACATCAGTCATGTTTAACCCGTAAATGAAACAATTGTTCCTTATTCTGACCAACAAAACTGCAAATGACCAAACCCACTTTAGTTCAATTCTTTGAGGTCTTACCAATTTTTAAAATCTTAATCTTTTTCTTGTTTAAAAGGTTAAAACAGCTGTTATCTGTAGGTAAGGTAATGACTATACATCCATAGCTGACAAGCTGCTGTGATGAAGTGAACATTCACGTCCTGTCAGAGCAGTCTTTAACTCAACACAGCCACCATTTCAACATTAGCTCTTAGTGTTGGTCTTGACTGGATAAAGGTTTAGTTTTGACAAGAAATCTAAAATCAGAATACTTTAAATGTGTTTAGCATGTCTAGTTCAGTCGAGCAGACTTTAGCTTTGTAGTTGAATCCCTCTGTATCCCTTAAGCCACTTTGGTTGAGTTTGGGCAGCTACCTTCAAACACACAATTATAAATTCAAACTCACTGTTCAAAAATATACATTAACCTTTATGTTCTTAACCATATATACTGTATATACACGCAGACACGCACGTACAAACAATAAAGCACCATATAGTGATGATATGGTGATATGAGCCGCAGCTCGGGTGTTAATGCAACTTGCTCTGTGTATATTTTTCTTGGCATCTCCACAGATTATATTCTGATCACACAGAAATGGCTTTGGGGTTAGAAGCAGAGGATGCAAAGAGATAAATATCAAACTGTGAACCTGAAGCGAAGCGCTAACCGTTTCTTCGCTTGCTTTGGAGCTGAAGCTTATCCACAATCACACCCAAAGTTTCATTTGGTTTACGTTACAACACGGCTGACTAAGAGCGGCATGACGATGTTTTTGAAAGCAAGTCTATGAACCAATGTACCTCGTGGTTTTTTTTTTTTTTTGTTTCCCGTGCTTCATTCCCATCAGCTAATTAAACATATACAGTTTAACTTCTCTCCCTTTTTCCTGAACAAAAATCAGAATGTCTCCAACAATTTGCACGTTTCTGCACAGCTCTTTCTAACTAAGATTAAAAAGATAAGCTGGAATAAACTCTAGAAGGTTGGGATTTGCAGATTTTTTTTTTTTTTCTTCCACTCGCTCCGTCCAGTTTCAACTCTAGTAGTTCTGCAGCTCAGGAATGTTCTTATAAAGATCCAGTGAGTCAGGGTTGGAGAATGCTCCTCTCTGTGCCACCTCACGCCCGGCAATAACCTGTTTCACAGCCACCTCCACCTTCTTACCGCTGATGGTGTACTGCAGAGATGAAAAGACAGCTGTCAATCAATCCACCGCAGCTCTAAGCAGTGCGACAGGCTTATTCACTTCTGACTGATATTCATATTTGTCTTACAGGAATGTCTTTGGTTTCCAGCAGCAAGGCAGGGATGTGTCGGGCAGACAAAGCTTTTCTGATGGCTCCTTTAATCTTTGTCACCAACTCTGGACAGAAGAGCTTTCCGGGTGCCATCTTTAGGAACAAAATAACTCGCTCTTCTCCGTCCGCATTGTACTGAGGGACACAAAGACTGTCTGACACTTCCTCGAAAGCCTCCACTGCAAGAAAAGAGACAGGAGAAGAGACAAATCAAAAACGAGAAGAGCAGATGAGAAGCACCGATAGAAGAGGAGGTGTGAAGACAAGAGAAAAAGAAAAGAGTCAAAGAACAGACTCAGAATCAAGCGCTGAAACAGATTTTTATGTAGAAGGACGAAATTCTGCTTTTACTTTATGATCCAAGTAAAAAATTAACAATTGCATTACTATGATAATGATTAATCACCACTGAAAAGAGACTCACGACTCAACTTCATTCATAAAAATCTTTAAACTTTCTTACCCCCCGTGTTACTACTACAACTCATCCCATCTTTCATATTTACCTATGTTGTAGATCTCAGAGCTTCCAAAACGGACTCCGTTAGGGTTCAGTGTTCCATCGCTGCAGTAACAAAACACAAGTTATACAACATGAAGTTTTCCTGCCACATATTAAACAATCATTTCTTTCTGGTAGCAGTATCCAAACTGTCTTGCATGGCATTGCTAAGCTTTTATTGTATTTTCTTCTTGACCTATAGTTCTATAATCTCAGTTTACTTCCTTGTTCAGTTTCAAGTACCATATTTTCCAGACTATAAGTCTCTCCTTTTCATAGTTGGCCAGTCCTGCAACGTACTGTATAGTTCGAAGCGACTTATATACGTTTTTGTTCCCCAAATTCATGGCGCATTTTTTTGACTTATGCGTTAAATGTTCATTCATACTGACATGAAACAAAAAGTAAACATCACCATTTGCAGCCGCGAGAGGTCTCTGTAGGCTTTTGACAACTATATGTTGTTCTTCTAC
>JARVLU010001462.1:8408225-8427907 GCA_031762415.1 Simpsonichthys santanae
CAGGCTCCTCTCTTGTGGAACCAACTTCCAGTTTCTGTCCGTGAGGCTGACACATTGTCCAGTTTTAAGACTGGGCTTAAGATTTTCCTTTTTGATAAACCCTATAGTTGGGGTTGCCTTGTTATGCTATAGGCTTAGACTACTAAAGGACAAATTGAACACATTTCCTTAAATTAATTGTTAAAACTGAATAGTTTTCATTTCATACTATTTCTATCTTAACATGTAATTCTTGACCTGCTTTGTGTATCTGTTCCTACCAAACCCAGCTGGTCAAAGCAGATGACAGCTTGTCCTGAGCCTGGTTCTACTAAAGGTTTCTTCCTCATGAGGGAGTTTTTCCTTTCCACTGTCACCTTCACGCTTGCTCAAGATGAGAGTTGTGTGATGGAGTTAAACTCAAAGCAGTCTGCTCCTCAGATAAATAGTATTAAATCATTAATTTTGTATATGAATGTTTCTGTTCAGTGCCCTGAGATGACTTCTGTTGTGACTTGGCGCTATAGAAATGAACTGAACTGAATAGTTAAGATTTTCACCAGCTGCATTTATTATAACAATTAAAATCAACTGCAAAACTGCTCAGACGTTCACCATGATTCTTTTGTTTTTACCTTTTCAAAAACAGCAATTCGGCATGTAATCAATAAAAAAATGACCAATTTCATAATTGAATTAGTTCATGTAAAAAAATAGAAACTGTATAAGTCAATTATTCAATAAAATGGAGCAATTAAAGCACTTTTCATGACTCAAGTGACCGATGAAATGCAAGGCGGAGGGGTGAGCCTCACAGTAAGTTTTACACTTTCTGAGTCTCTGACGGATTTAGTCCCAATTAAAAAGTCCAATGTCAGTTCAGAAGATGATGCCGTAAAAGATTTTATGGCAGTCTCTCCCAGAGGTTTTTTTCTTTTTGCATCAGTCTGAGTTATAAAGAATATGTCTTAGCTGGCAAAATCAGTATTTAATTGGTTCAAAACTCTCACAGCTTAAGGTATTATCCATCTTTCTGTCATGGTATGCCTTCGTAGGATGCATCTGTCTGGGAATGGTACCTGACAATATTTTAACCTTGTTCACTAGTTTTTATCTTTATTTTACGTCCATTTCTTTGAAGGAGACGAGCAATGAAGTTGAAAAGCAAGGACATTAAAAAAAAAAATAATAATAACTTCATGCTGTTGATAAGCTTTACCTTTAATACTGTGATACAAATTTGTAATCCTTGAATTTACCAACAAAATATAATGATCACTCAGCTGACTAGCAGGATTAAAATGGAGCTTATAAACTTTGGGTTCTACAAACTGATCCTGTCTAAGACGTTTTTTTTTTATATATATTTTTTTTTTTTACAAAAACACTTTTTTTCCTCTGCACTTCTGCAACTTCCAGTGTGTCAGAATGCCCTTCCCATTATTCCGTTCCTTGAAGGCAAAGTGTCATCTGTACAGATGTGTCACACAGGTATCACTGCACTAAGGAGTCTTACTTTTGCTGACCGTAGTGCTTTTTGTATCCTCAGCCTGACTGAGTGAGTACAGTAATGCATGCTCAGTCACAAGCTAATATGACATAAACTAACTTTTGCTGAAGGATACATCAGGTGCAGATAGAAGGGCTGACAAAGCTCCTCATACATTATCTGTTATCAATTTGCATATATGCTGACACTTTATTGTATATGAGCAGTTACATAACTAGCTTGCATCTAACCAGTCACCAGCAGAATATATGAGAGTTGTCAACACCTCAGCATGTTAGGAGTTGTTTGCAAGAAATAAATTCTACTCAGAAGACACTTTATCCCAATTTAAGACTAATTTAACTGCTGCTCAACAAACTGTATTTTGGCAGCAATTATACATTTTATGTTACAGTCTCACATAAACCTTTCTAAAAGTTTTAATAGGAAAGCAAATATACTGGGGCGAAAAGCACAATTACAGAGAGACGTCGTGTGTTTTCCCATATTTTAAAGTGAAAAACCTACACAAGCTGGAAAAAAAGGCACCTGACATGCCACATGTGAACAGTCTGCCAACACACACGCTCACAAACTAAAACCTCTATTTTGTCCTTACTCCTGCTATCTTTAACATAATTTAAAAGACCAGGGTTTATTAAATAGTGCATATGGGGCTGTTTAATAGTTTCCTGCTGCTTAATTAGAGGGGGAGGGTTTACAATACTGTATGTGGAAATATTTACTATGCTAAAATGGAAATATGATGTGTGTTAATTATAAGTGTTTAAAAATTGCAATTTGGGACCAAACTCTTTTCTAAATACTTAATGGAAAAGCATGAAATAGTAACTGGAATAGATTTTAATATACTTCCAACTTTTGATGTAAAGTTGATTCAACAACATTTCCAATAGGGCTGAACGATTTTCGAAAATATTCTTATTGCGATTTTTTTTTTAACCTCAATGTCGTGGTTGCGATTTGATATGGGATTATTTTTCAAAGTCTTCTTCTCATGTATTTTTCAATGAACATAAGCAACAAATCAATCTATTTTTTGTTGCAAAAATAATCTAATCAAATGTACAATCATTAAAGAGAGCGTCCAACTTTATGTGTCAGCTGTGTTGTGGATTCACCTGGATTACGGAGTTGATCCAGACCTGCATCACCATCTTCAAGCTCCAGAAGAACAGGCACAAAGCTGACACTGCTGACCTCAAGCAGCCTGCTCAGCTGAGTATAAATGACAACAACGCAGCTCATCGATGAAACTCATGAAGCCTGGGCTGTTTTTCCTGTGATATTTGCTAATTTAGTCTCCACAGCCATGAAAAAATATGTTTTCTTCGAATCTCCGTCAACAGTAAAACTTTCAAACATCTGCTGCCAGCTGGCTCGAGTTAATGCAAATACAAACCAGCGTACATAGTTTACTTACTATAAGGTACACCATATACAGTACACCATATAACATCCAGTCTGTAGAAAAAATATGTTTTCATTACAGATTATATATTCTATGACCCTGCTCTTATTTCTTCTATACTTTATTGCTCTTTCCTTTACAAAAAGAAAGTCATCCTTTGTTCATCCTTGTCTCACTGAACCCTCCTGCTGCCCTTGGTTCAAAGTGACCCAGGAGGCCTCAGTCTTTACACCGAGGTCTTGTGGGTCATTTTGAACCAAGGGCAGCAAAATAAAAAAACTGTGGATAAAAAATAAATGTTTATTAGCTTTGTTCTAAACTCTCCCATTAAATCTAGTAGACATCTTTATTCATGGATGTACTCTTGCATGTGAGTGTGTGCAAGCTGTCAATTAGAGAAAACCTGATTAATTTTGTGGTTATAAACAAAATAAATCTCCCAGGAATTACTCCCAGGAATAATATCATTGCCTTTGCTTTGTCTGTTTGTTTTGCGTGCATCTATTGAACTCTTTCCTTGAACCCCTTACCCTTAAATAAACAAGTACATACATTTATTTTGAATAATTGCTCAATTTTTAGTCTCCAAAGTGCACAAACTAAGATTACATTTTATTTACATGGTTTGTTTCTTGAAGTCAATAAACTAAAATCTTTAGTAAACCAGCAAACTAAACAATAAGGCAAACAGAAACATAAAGGATCACTAGATACAATCTCTCTCTCTCTCTCTCTCTCTTTTTTTTTTTGAGTATCAGTAGAACAGACTAGATATTTTTAGTGAAACACACAGATCTGTAGAGTTGTTATTTGAAATGGAGACATAATACAGACAATCCAGTGTTTGATGTGTAAAGTCAAGAAAAGGGGAACTTTTAACTGCACTTTTTTAAATAATCTTTAGGCCCTGTGATGGACTTGCAACCTGTCCAGGGTGTACCCTGCCCCTCGCACAGTGATTGCTGGACATGGGCACTGGTGAACCCCGTGACCCAAAATGGAAGAAGCAGGTAAAAGATAATGGATGGATGAATGGAAATATTGTTTACTGAAATGGTTCCATTTGAACTATAAAATAAGTAAGATAGACAGACAGACAGACAGACAGACAGACAGACAGACAGACAGACAGACAGACAGACAGAGATAGATATAGATATCTACAGTATACACTGTAGATATATATAAATACAGTATATAGAAATAGATATATAGATATAGATACAGATATCTATATACAGTAGATATACAGTATAGATATTTGCTTGTACTTGATATTTTCCCTTTGTGTTTTTAATGATTGAAATTATGTTAATAATTCTCTTCCCTTCCCCTAAAGCCTGTAACACCCATGGTAGAGAAACCATTTACGTCTGATTCTAAAAAGAAAAAAGTGTGCACCTCTCAAAGCAGCTTCACCCCTTACTGAAAATGTCTTGCGTCTACAGAGAATCAGCAGAATTTGGAATCAATTTTCTGCTGTGATTCCCTTTGAAAATCCACAAACATCACCACTGTCCTCTTCGTTTCCTTTTGTCACTCTCTCCTGGTTGTGCGTTTGTAAATGAGTGTGCGTGGCTAACTCACCCCAGCTGGTCTGTCAGGTCCCACAGCACATTGGGTGTTGGCATTAATGGTGAACCGTCGTATAAAACCACTGAGGCTCCCACTGCCAGGGCAGACACCAGCCAGTTCCACATCATCCAGCCAGTCTAACAACAAACACCGATTCAATCACAACGATAAGTTATCTGAAATGAACTCTTCTTTGTCGTCAACATGAATAAAGCAGAATGCAGCAGAAAACTCCTGCACACTGTGATTCACATGAATGCGCTTCTCATTTGACAACATGCTGAGGTACTTCTTTGGCACCATTCGTCATTGGTACTAATCGTGTGAATATTGATTCGACTTCATGAAAAGTGTCTGCAGGGCTACAAAACAGCCTTATACAACACCAACTAGTGGCAATACATTTAGGGAGTCAATTGATTTCTCCGCTGAAAGAAGGCGAATCATCAAGTTTAAGTGAAGCAAATGGCCAAAGTTTTGGTGGAACCGCGGGTCAGACAGAAATAGACAAAACCCGCACTTATGGGAACTTGTGTTCATTTCAAAAGATTAGTTTCAAAAATCCTACTTATTTGTTGCCAAAAATCAAACATCAACTTATATAATTTTGCCTGAAATATAACATGGGATTCAAATGTGTGGGATAAAAAAAAAATCCTATTAATTGTCATAAAAACTGTGAAATACAGTAGTCCCTCGTTTATCACAGTGGAGCCGCACCCTAAAGACCTGCGATAAGTGAAAAACCACGAAGTACAGATAGTAGTACAAGTAGTAAGTAGTAGTTTTAATATATATATATATATATATATATATACACACAAAGTATATATAAAGGTGTTTTAAACCCTTCCCATACCATTGCAATATTCTAAACAAGGTTCCTAAACACTAAATGTTCTAAAATAGAACAGAACGTCATGATCTCTCTGCCTCCTCTGCTCTTTGCCACCTGCAAGCGCTCTCGGCCACGCCCACTTCTCCGCTCTGCACGGAGAACAGCTGATCAGCTGCAGCAGGAAGTTATCCTGTAGTGTGAGCTTCACAGAGGTGCAGGAGGAAGCTTTTTCTGCAGCCCTGGGCTGCACAAATGTGTAGCAGGTGCTAAATCGTTTAAAACAATTTATTTGAAATAAAAATTCCATGCAGATCGTGCGGCTCATCCATCTATCAGCCAGCAGTGTGTCATGTCCAATCTTATTTTGAAAAACCACAATAGAGCGAGTCCGCGATAAATGAACCACGAAGTAGCGAGGGACTACATGTACTTTACTCAACAAATGTGAGGATTTTAAATTAAATAAGAAAAAACATAATGAACTTTAAGTTCTATTTTTTTATATCTGCATTCAACCTTAAGCAGATTTGGGGCAAATGAACCATTTCATTCAAAAGGCAGCAGATGGCTGCACAAAGCACCTCATAGTTAAGGTTTTCTTAAATAATTGTTTTATACAATATTGGCTGCAGGGTTTAGGACAAAATCTTGCTCTTGTGATTTTTTTTAGAAGATTCAAGATTTCTTGAAGGTGTGCTGCATGATTCACCAAGTCTGTAACCCTATTTGTTGAACACTTGAGCGTTTCCTGGAGAGGAATAAAAGGCTGCTCTTTATTCTGGCACTCCATTCTGTTTTTCAGACTGATGATTCATTTAGAAGCCACAGGGCTTTCTTCTAAAGTAGGCAACATGCACCAAATCACAGTATACCCCATTAACCAACAGGAAATGGTGTTCATGTTTCAGAAATATTTGGGAGTGTTTGGGGGATTTTTCTGAATGAGGAGCAGCGTGGCTCTCCTTACACAGCTCCAAGCTTTGAGGTGACTGTATCAAGACTAAAGAGGAGTTGAATAGCTGACGTACCAACATCTAAAGCCTACTGAATGTTTATAAACTGTAGGTATTTGAAAACTGTGAGCTAAACAATCCTGATATTTTAATAGGCTCTTAAGAACATTACAATAATATAAGTTAACAAATCCTAAAATTGCAGGTGAAAGGAAATTCATAAAGCTTTAATATGAACTAAAAAAAATACTGGATATTTGAATGTGTAAATGTTACAATAAAAAAAGTTGTGGACCTACCGTAGTGTAGTAAATGATAATATCACTAGAAGTCATATTGCCATGGAGGATGTGCTCTTTTAAGTGCTGGATGAGAGTGCCCTGCAAAGACAAGAGGAAGTAAGTTTCAACTAGACCTGTCACAATAAACAATAAATCAATTAATCACCTGATAAGTGAAAATCATCTAGCTCATTTTCATTTATCGGCTTTTTCGTTTCTTCGTGTCTCTCTCTTTCTACTGAAGACACTGGATGACAAAAAGCTCAACTCCGGTGCTCTTCACTGACTCCTACTTCTCTTTTCTCTTTAAAATCTGTTTTAACCATCCAAAATCGCATTTTTGGATGGTTAAAAGCAGCTAAGCTGAGAAGCTAAGCTACGAGCTAAGCTAACAGGCTGACCTCGGGGAAAAAAACCTCCGTCTTGTCGAAGCTCCAAAATTCACGGTTGAAACCCGTGCCTTTGTGTAAAAAGTTGTTTTTCTCTGCAAAAACAAGCTGAGAACTTGTTTACTGATTTTTTTTTTTTTATATATATTAAGATCTTTGTGTGACAAATTCTATGCTAAAGAGCTCAAACCACACTGAGCGTCCGCCATTTTGAGAACTGAAGAGAGACGGCCCATGTCACGTCAAGGGGACTCCCTCCCATTTTTCTTAGAGATGCTGCTCACTCCCTCACTATCCATCCTTCAGTTCAAACAGTCTTGTACTGCCATCCAGTGCTCAAAAAAGGTACATTCAAAACAAATTAACCAACATTTATTTTTAAATTTGACAAATAATTACTAATTATTGTCAAATTTAAAACAATATTATCGTTTATTGCAATAGTTTCTGAGGCAATTAATCGCCCAGCAAAATTTGTTATTGTGACAGCAACAGTGTTCAGTCAGGTCATCTGGATGTTTTCATTTTTTTGCTAAGATGTTTCATCCTTCATCCAAAGGACTTCTTCAGTTCGAGGAGCCACAAACAAACTGGAGTCCCACAAGCACCACACTCCCATAGTGGGGGGGAAAACAGTTTGTTGGTGATAAGAACGTTTCTGCCCCCCCCCACCCCCAGGTAGACTGATGGTTTTTCAACAAGTAGTCATCTAACAGCAGCTGTCAGCAGAAGTTGGTCATTTATATTGACAGAAAATGTTGTTTCTACATGATCAATACTAATTTTTACCGCATATCTAAATATTACTCTCTTCAGTACGTAAAATGCTTGTAGACAAGTCTTGCTCAGACTCTGCTTTGTTTCAGAAAACGTGCGGTTTGTGGGAAGTGCAAAGTTTCCAACCCATCACAGCTGGTGAGGTCATTACAGCTGAAGAAGAGTATAAACTGTGGAGAGAGTGTGAGTGTGGGTTTAAGGTCTGAGCTTATGTGTACCTTCTTTCTCACAATGGCTCCACCTGTGTGTGTATGCATGTGTGTATGTGTGTAGATGTGCATCTTAACTCTGGCAAGACTCAGCTGCCATACTTGCATTTTGGTGTGCGCCATTTTACTACTGACAGCATGTTAACAGAGCCGTAACAAAGCTGAAAGCAGAACAGGACCAGGGCTAATTGGCCGAGGCAGCGAGGACCGCCACCGTCACAATACGAAATGTTTTTCGGCAGCGCATTACAGTCCAATTATCGGCCGCATGGAAAGAGAGCGGAAGCACAAAAGAAAGAGATGGCAGACGAGGACAAAGTCAGAGACAATAGGAGAGGGGGAAATGAGCCAGAGAGAAAAAAGGTAAAATGTGTGGGTGTAGAGAAAGAGAACTGAGTGAGGAAAAACATAAAAAGTACACAGAGCTAAGGTAGAAAACTAATCACAAATATGGGCTGGCATAACAAAAGTAAAGCCAGAAACAAGGAAACAGAATAACAGCTTTTAAAAACCATAAATGCTTGCATTTTAGTGATTAAAATTAATTTGAATATTAATTGTTTTTCTATGTGTAATAATCATTTTTAAAAAATCACACATTTTCTGACACCACCTCCTACAGATGAGATGTTTAACAGGAAAATGTCATTTAAACATAACAAAGACCAATTGTGATCTCAGCAGGTGGAGGTCTGCTGCCACCTTGTGGTAGTAATGAATATAACAAGAAGGTGACTAATAAAGAATAGTTCAATCAGCTGTATCCATAAACTAAATATCAAGAAGCATAAATTCATACGAATAAAAGAACGGGGAGTGGCAACCGCTAAACAACTTAAAGGAAGCTAAGCCATGAGAATTAAACAAATGATATTTGATATAACAAATGCAGCAAAATGTGAATACAGCAGACAAATATTTGGAAAATGTGCGGATGAAATGCAGCTTTTTGGGTCCAGATCTCTGAGAAGAAGATATACAATCACCTTAAAACTAAACTGAAACTTTATCACCATCATTGGTTCTCAAACACACCTTTTCTAGTTGATCGTTCTTTGTTTAAACAATGATTTGCATTTCCATTCACAATACTGTACTTCACTTCCAACCAAGCGAACAGTGTTGGTTTAACTATTTCACCACATTTGATCTTTAAAGCCTGAAGGGTCAACACTTCTCATCACAAGGTCAATCCTCTGAAGCATAAAAATTTTCAATCTTTTTGTCTCTCAGACCATTTATATTATAAAAGCTAATTACGGTAACCCTCTTAAAAGTCAATATAAAATTTCAAAGTCTTTCCATACTTTATCCATCTGATAAAACCAGTTATTATCAATCAATTTTAGTGGTATTTAATGGTGCTGTGATTAGCATTTATGATCACTAATAATGGCATGCAGAACAATTAACAAATTTCTACAAACTCCTGTAACTGGTCCACCATGCCAGTCTGCACAGGCCCATCCAACCATTAACTATCAGCTCAGCTTAAATTCAAATTTTGACAAAACATCTAATGGGACAATAAATAAGAATTTACTCTTTACAACAGAATGAGTCAGAAAAAGAGAAAAGTCAACATTTTTCAGAAAATATGAAACTCTATAATGCTAAAAAAAATCAAACACATTTTCTACTGTATAACAAATGGGCAAATAAAGTATACTAACTGAATTTAAAACCTGTTTCTGTAACTAACAGATGAGCGCAGAAATGAGCCACCGTGCACAGCTGCACAGCTGTTTTGCTAACTGTCCTGTGTCCATCAGAGACACTGTCATCACTGGCTGTAGGTTTGCTTGCAGGGTTAAACGCTGACCTTTGGGAAAATGCAATGCTGGATTATGCTGTGCGCCCTGCTGACAGTCATTTTAGTTCAATGTTCAGCCATATTTATTTTAATCAGCGTTAACAGACAAGGAATACATTTGAACAGAAAATGAGATCTGGGAGAACGACAAAGAGAGAAAACAGTAAATTCTGAAAAAGCTCTTATGATCTTGAAGTCAGAACTCTGATATGGACAAAGGTTGAAACATTTAACCACAGACAGTGAAACCAGTTGGTGTCAGACTTAAAAGATTCCCCTGTGTAAATGAGAAGAACCCCAGCAGTGGAACAACAACTGATTTAGCTGATTACTGGTCATTTCAATCTATTCCAACAAAGTTGTCAGGTCATCTGGACAGTGTTCTTTTTCTTTGCTGAGATGTTTTGTCCTTCATCCAAAGGACTTTATCAGTCCAAGGAGAAACAGCAAACAGTCCCACAAGCAGCACACTCGCATAGTGGGCCAACCAGTTTGATGGTGATAAGATGGTTTCTGTGACCAGCCCTCTCCCCCGTCAACTTCTCTGAGGCAACCATAGCCAAAGTGGTTCAAAACATCAAAGTTCATGCTCAATAATCCAGGTAAAAAAAATCCAACAAAGTTAAGTCAGGTCATCTGGATGGTTTTCTTTTGTTGTTGTTGAAACATTTTGTCCTTCATCCAAAGGACTTCATCAGTCCAAGGAGCAACAACAAACTCAATCCCACAAGCAGACCACCCACATAGTGGGCCAACCAGTTTCAAAAAAAGAAACCGTCCAGATGGCCTGACTTAACTTTGTTGGATTTGTACCTGGATTACTGAGTATAAACTTTGATGTTTTGAACCACATGACTGCCTCAGAGGAGTTGACGGGGGAGAGGGTGGGTCCCAGAAACCATCTTATCACCATCAAACTAGTTGGTCCACTATGCGAGTGTGCTGCTTGTGGGACAGCATTTGTCGTGGCTCCTCGGACTGGTGAAGTCCTTTGGATGAAGGACGAAACGTCTCAACAAATAATAAACCATCCAGATGACCTGACTTAACTTTGTAGGATACATCATTTAAATCTGGTTAAATAACTATCTCTTTTGGGAGAAGGAAAATGCTAATAAAGCAATGCACACACAGAAATTGCTGGTGAGAAATGACAGCAAGAGCAGACAGAAATCTATAATGTAGTTAGTAAAAGTTCTTTCTGACAGCTGATTTCTGTGTTAGTTATTTTACTGATGTGGAAATGACTGCAGACATGTTATGCTGTTTTAGTTTTCTTGCACAAATCTGCACCAGACTTTAGTGCCTGTTAAACATTTAACTTGAACTTCTCCCCCCAAAACAACTAAAACAAGCGACAAAAAAAGGAGTAACTGATGTGAGCAGATGGGTTGACCCAGGAGAGCTGAGTCGCAGATGTAACCATTCCGTGCTGATTTTGTATCTGGACACAGCTGTGTCTAAACTGTGTAGAGCATTCAAAAACACTGGCTGCAACACAGCAATGATGTAAGAAGTTACACAGGGACAGAAAAGAACACAGGCTGGGCGTTTATGAGTCAGATTGTGTGATGAAACAACTCGTCGTTGGTTTTAGTGCATTAAAGGTTTGTGCCAGCTCAACAACAGGAGCAATGAATAGTCTTTACATTTAGTGGTGATGGAAACCATAGAGGTTCTTACCCCAGCAGAGTGGACCATGCATTTAGGAGCTCCTGTAGTTCCCGATGAGTACATGATGTACAGAGGATGATTGAACGGAAGCTGCTCAAACTCCAGTTGAGGTAACTGATCAGCCTCTCCACGTCCAGATGCCAAGAAATCATCTATGAACACACTGTGGAGATGAAAAAGACAAGATACTCTCTCAAAAAGACACTCAAACCTACAACTGCCGCTCCTCTTCCATAACCCCTCTATCCAAGGGTGTTCCCCAAGGTTCAGTGCTTGGTCCTCTCCTCTTCATCCTCTACATCCTCCCCCTTGGTAATATCCATCGTCATGGCCTCCATTTCCTCTGCTACGCTGATGACATACAGATTTACATTTCTACTACATCCATAAACCCCAATATCCACTCCACCCTCACCCATTGCTTAACTGACATCAAATCTAGATGAAGCACAATTTTCTCAACTTAAACACTGATAAAACTGACATACTCCTCATTGGTCCAAATAGTGTTGCCAAGTCCACTCACAACTTCTGCCTCAACTTTGACATCACTCTCACTCCACCTCCACTCATTTGTCATTTTGGTATTCTTCTTGACTCCACTCTTTCATTCTAATCACATGTCGAACAGATAACTCAGACTGCATTCTTTCATCTAAATAAAGAGCACAACTCCACCCATCACTCACTTTCTTCACTGATGAAATCCTAATCCATACCTTTGTCACGTCCAGAATGAACTATTGCAATAGCATTTTGTAAGGTACACCATCCAAAACTCTCAACAATAATAATAATAATACCGGTAATATTTTTTTCTTTTTTTTTCATTTACCTTTATTTATACAGGTAGTCACATTGAGTCACGAGAACTCATTTTCAAGAGAGACCTGTTTTTGGGAGCAGATGGTGGGGGTTAAGAACCTTGCTCAGGGGCCCAGAGTGGGGCAAATGAAAGTGGAGGCTGTTGTGAGTGTTTCACCTTTATCACCCACATTTTGATGTTGACGGTACAGGGAGTTGAACCTGCGACTTTCCAATCGCAAGCCCTTCTTCTCTAACCTCTGCGCCACCACGCCCCTAATAATAATGTGTTATGTGTTGTCATCATTGTATGTTCCCATACAATGGCGAAATTGGCTCTCTGCATTTAACCCATCACACCTGGGATACACTCAAGTGGAGCATTGGGCAGCTATTGAAAGCACCTGGGAAGCAATTGAGGATAGGGTGTCCTGCTCAGAGATACCACGAGGTGTGCAATGACTGCTGGGGATTGAACCTGGGACTTTAGGGTCCCAAGTCAGCTGCCCTACCTCTACTCCAGCTTGGCCCCCAAACTGCAATATATTCAAAACTCTGCTGCCCACCTTCTCACCTACACCTGAACATATCACTCCTGTCCTGCAGAACCTCCACTGGCTCCCTGACACTCAGCGGATCTATTTCAAGATCCTCCTCATCACATTCAAAGCCCACCATAATCTGACCCCTCCATACCTGACTGACCTACTCCATCACCACACTCCTTCTCATTCCCTCCGCTCCTCCAGTGCCAACCTTCTGTCTCTCCCCTGCAGGACCAAGCTCAGAGCCTGGGCCTTTTATGTGATTGTATGTGTTTTTATGTGTAGCGTTGTGTTGCACTGTTCATTTTATATTTATGAACTCCTGTAAAGCATATTTGAGTACTTAGAAAAGAGCTATACAAATAAAATGTATTATTATTATTGTTAAGAGGAAAAACAATTACAATAGTACAAAAGAAAGCGAAAAGACCTCCATATAACTGTCATAAATGTTGTAATTTATCCACTTGAGTGCAACTTGTCAGAGACACAAACCTGTTGGGAATCTTGGAGAGGTCAGTCTCATTTTTGGAGAGAACATAGGGAATCACAACGACTTTATTCAAGTCAGGAAGACCTAAGAGTTGGAGAGGGAAAGAGGGGGTGGCTTATTTGTGTTCTCTTCAAGCTAATCTTTAACTCAAAAAAATAAAAAAACAACAAGGATTTGCCTGAGTAACTGACATTGTAACTCTATTTGTGCAATATAACTTTTATTGACAGAGCACATTTAAAAACAACATTTACAAAAGTGTTTTACAAGCTGTTAAAAAGGAAAAACTAAATAAATGAATTCTGAAATTCACACATAAAACTAACAGGTACAACAAAATAGACTAAAAACAAACAAACACAAGGAAACACCACAACATCTGATGGAACCCAAACTGAACTTAAAGGAAACTTTTATGTCATATTTTGGTAATTCTGTGAATCTTCCCGGGAACACAATATTGTGAAAACTGAATCAGAAATTTTTCAAGAACATTAATGTTTTTAAACCTGCTTCAGCATAATTTAACTAAACTTAGCTCTTAGATATTGTTTGCCCCTTTCAGCTTGTAGCTAGTTTTTACAGCTTTTAGCTGCTATCTTTAATTACTGCCTTGATCTTATTGTTAAGCACTGTGGTAATAGCTGCTGTTTAAATGTGCTTTATAAATAAGTTTGACTTGACTTGACATTAGATTTAGCCATCTTGTGTTACTTTTAGTTTATAGCTAACCTTTTGCTAGTTTTAGCTAGCATTTAGCTCCTTTTACAGCTCCTTTATCAGTTACACAAATCTTTGTACTATGGCTGTGATGACAGGTTTGTTACACATCAAATGAGAAAACAAATGTGATTAACAAAAGAATAAATAAAAAATGGCAGAAACATCTGAAATGTGTTCACCAACCTTTTACAACATTGATCAGCTTTTCCATGTGGTCATGGATTTTGCCGTTGTATACCACAGCAGCAACTGAGAAGATCAGTTTAGGCTGAATCTGAGAAAATCTGTCAAGGACGCCCTAAGTTAAATTAAAAAAAGAGAAAAAGAAAACAGTGAGTAAAAAGGATCAGGTAGTATAATACAACACTCAAGTCTGCACAAAGACTCAGTGACTGTGAAAACAAATACTGTAAGGGACATTTGTAAGATAAATTTATGAAAACATGTTTAACTAAATAGCAATATTCACTAAAAGCAAGAGGGTGATGCACAATAAAAGTGCAGAAATAAATCATCCATCAAGATGGTAAATGTAATACTCAGATTGGCCAGAGGGGGCAGCAACACACCAGAAATACAAATTACAAACCAAGATGACAAGTCTGATGAAGTCATTTGTCTTTTTCATCTTTAATGTCAAAGCAGTGTGGCTTAGTGAAAAACTTAAAAAGCAAAATGTCACTAAGACACTTGTAAATAAACATTGCCCTTTATAAGGAATACAGAAAAATGTGAGAAATTAAAAATCTAAACCTTAGTTTGTGAACAACCGTTGAGACAAAGTTTTAATTACAAACACAAATGAACTGAAACAAAACATTAAATAAAAGAGATGAGAATCAATTTGCCAAATTCTTACATTAACTCCAAAGTCGACAGATGTGGAGCTCCAAATGGCTCCAATGCTGGCGGCTGCTAACATGGCCTCCACTGCATGAATACCATTGGGCAGGTAGCCTGAAAGGGGGAAACGGGAGAAAAACACAAAAGATATATAGAAAAAATAAGGGTTGCTATTTAAAATAGCAGTTTTGCTACAAGATTACTTCTTATACATAAAACTTTTTATTTCAAAATCTAGCATAATGAAACATTTTTAGCATTTACATTTCACACAAACCGTAAAATTAGGTTATTTTTTTTAAAACCAACAAATGTAAGTAACATTTTATAGTATGGACATATAGATGTCAATTTCAACCTACCAAGATACAAAAATATAGACATTTGTCATCTTTTTAGATAAGCATGCAAATTCAGTGTGAGATACTGTTTTACAACAGCAGTCACTGTAAAGTTAATAGTTTCCAAAAATAGTTACTCAAAGCTGATTCTTAGACTACATGATATGTCAAGTGTTAGGATGAATAAATGTCTGAATGGACAAAATAAAATAAAATAGTCAGTAATTTTAATTCAAACAATACAACAGTAAAATAAAATTTAAAAAAATGGTGAAAAGAAAATAAAAAAGGAAAGTTAAGGAAATATTTATTTTTTTCCTTTAATAAGGATTCAAAGACTGAGTCCAATATCGTTTATCATCATGGACACAGAAATTATAGAAAAGAAACATTTATGATGTCAATAGTAGTTTGGAAATACAAAATACTAAACTGTGATGCTCAGTTAAAAAAAACTTAAAATGCCATAAACCAACTGTGGCCTGTTGGTATAAAACAAAAACTATTCATGAGTGACTACAAATAATAAAGTATTATAATGTAAATGTCTTTATGTCTTTGTTATATTCAACGTTTTTATAAGTGTTGTGAATGTGAACACTCCTTTGATTCATATCTGATTAGAAGTTGTATTTTCCTGGAGCAGTCAACATTTTACTATGTCATATAAAAATATATAAAATATGCACTTCCCTGATATAACATGGACGCTCTCATGCTACATTTAACAAAAGGGCGGTCTCACTGATAACCTGTATCTAGTCTAATAAAACAATAACATAACCAGTAGTTCCAACCCACCAATCTGACTGGTCCAAGGCAAAGAGCAGCTCTGCTGCCGAGTCCAATGAATCACGATGATTCAGCCTCGTCTGGTTTCACTGCTGGCCTGATGTAACCAGGAAGCTCGGTTCACGTTAAGGTGACACATCACCGCCCTGCTACACTGGATCTACAAGCTCACCCTCTTACACCAAGACCAGAAAAAATGTAATCATAAATCACAATCTTCCTTCATCCTGTTGGACTGCCTCTGTGGCTGCTGCGATGCATCACTCTCTTTCCACAACTTACACGTCACCTAAACGCTTCCTCAACCATTAAAACTGCACCGAACTCTGGAAGATCTAAAATGTTAATGAGAACTTTAGAGTGGCGCTCATAGTAATAATAAAAGATGTCGTTAGAAATGTCTTTTGTGTTGTGAAATAAAATGTTTATTTCAGGGATATTATAAAATCAAAGCAATAAAGAAAAGGTTACAACATAAATAGTTTTTATTATTATTTTTTTTTATTGTTTTAGGCTCTGGTCTGTGAATGAATGAAAACGTTTACAGACAAAAGAAAAAGGTTTGTGGATGTCACCTGAAAATGTCAGTCATAGGAATCCTTTTGGTACAACTGACACTGATCAACTGGTTTTATTCAACTAATTTTCCACATTTGTTATATATGAAAGTGAATAACTAAGATTTCATAATTTACTCTGATAATTTTATATATATACACTGGTATACAGTATACTGTATATAATGAATATAAAAATAAAAGAAAAATGCAATCCTTACAAGATAAAAGAAGTGGTTCCAGAGTTATGATATGGGTTTTCAAATACAGTAGTGACCAGTGACGCTAGAGACAACAATCCCAAGGACAAAAGCAGTGTGTGTGCGTGCGTGCGTGCGTGCGTGCGTGCGTGCGTGTGTGTTTCCTGTTCTGCTGAAAAACAAGCCTGACTTCATCAGCTAAGTGCTTATATATCTTCTAGATTAGAAATATTGACAAGACATTTTATTTGCAATCTGGGGAGAAGGACATCTCTGCCTCCAACACAACACACACACACACACACACACACACACACACACACACACACACACACACACACACACACACACACACACACACACAGAGAGAGAGAGAGAGAGAGATGTAAGGAAAGTAATAGGGAAGGGTGAGGAAGAAGGCATTAAGCACCCCGTCTCTCCCCAGTCCTTCTCATTTCTACAGCTCCCCTCTGCCTCCCAACACTCTTCCCATTTTATCTAATGAGACTCCCACGGAGCTCAAGTCGTTTAGCTAATGGACTGCCCTCCACCAATATCCGTCTTTCCTCCGCGCACACAGACACACACACTGTGGTCATCCTTAACGGCGTAGTGTTGTAGCCATGCAGCCACAGGGACGTTTGGAACATCCCTGTGGCTGCTTCAAAATTCAAACGAAAGGAACATGAGACAACGTGCACACCTTGAGCTTTGGAAATGTGCCATGTTTCTTTCGAATAAGGTCAAACCGCAGAGCAGAGTTTCACATGAAGCCACCCAATACATACTAAACTTCTTCTGGGTTAGAGAGATGAGATGAGATACCTAAACTTAAAATGTCAATGTAAGAGCGTTTTCCAATAGAAAGTTATTAGAAATGAAGTAAAATTTTTCATACATGCTGAATGAAACAATCATTTCAATGATCCTCACGTTTTATCTCATTGTGTTTCATATCGGTTATGTTTGTTTAGATAAAATGAATTGAAGCTTTCTGTACCTTATTCACACAGACATGAAAGATTTGATTAAACTAATTTAACTTTACCCTTTTTTTCCTCTACAGTTAAACAAGCTGGCACACATTCCTGCACGACAAACTGTGCGGGACTCATTGTGCAAGACATTGTGTTAACCTCCATTGTTGCTGAACACTTGTTTAAAAAAATTAAGCTGCAGAATTAAAATCAAAATCTATTTAAAACATGAGTCAGCCTATCTTTGTGTGACAGGTATGAGTGTAAAACTAAACAATTTGTTTATGTAAAACAACAATTGGAAGCATAACTGGGTACAGCAAATTATGGGAGTAATTGGGCTTAATTCATATTCACATTAACATTTTATACCAAACTGAGACACGACTGACACTATTAACTCAGAGTGGGTAAGGTCTTAAAACTCTTTTGCTTTTTTTCTCCACATGGAAGTGTTGAAATTTCAGTGTCACCAGACATAAAGTTTGACTTAATCAGGAAGCTGAACAAAATGTTCCAGATGTCTTACATGCCTTCTTTGTTGTCGTTAACCATTTATGCAAAAAATAAAAAAGTTTGCATGTAAAGTTAGCGGTCTAGCACATTGGGTTTTAACATTTTGTTTAAAATTCTCCACATTATGTATTTGGTATATGTATGCCCTTATTCTGCAGACATGACTTTATAATGTGTGTAGACTATGGTCTGTACGATCTAATGTTCAAAAACAATTAACAAATGTCTCTGTAAAGGATGCATTCTTAATAAGTTGCCCTAAAATCACAATGTTGTTGTTTGTTTTTTTACAACCACAAAAGTGTAAATCATTCCTGCTAAGGAGATTCATATAACCTCAAACTATCACTTGTTTCCAACTGTTGCTAATTCCAGTCCGGATGCTCCTTTTCATCTTTAATACAGAGCAAAAGGCATCCATTTATATCAGAAAACATCTGACATACATAAATCATCTGACCATAAAACGTTTTATATGCATCTGCATTGCTTCTGGAAAAGCCGTCACTGAACTGCTTTTGAACAAAACATGTTGTAGGTGGATTAACGTTTGAAATTTTAAGCGCTTTGATAAATTTATTCTTGCAGTCAGTGATTAACAAAGGCATTATTCTCTAAAGTGGTTGTATCAGCTATTGATCCATGGCAGTTCTTGATGCTGTGCTATCAGAATGAGTGAAAATCACAAATGTTCAGCTTATCTTGCATCACCTTTTAATGTCACAGCTTAGAAACTCAATGGGATTAACCTGCCTAAATAAAGGTTGAATGAAAAAACAATAGCATTTCTTAATTTCATTACCAGTCTAAAACGGTCTCCATTCCATGTCCTGATGCATGCTCAATAATCCAGGTAGACAAATCTAATAAGGTTGAGTCAGGTCCTCTGGATGGATTCTTCTTCAGTCTGAACCGACTAAAGAAGTCTTTTGGATACAAGATGAAACATTTCAACACAGAAGAATTCATCCAGAGGACATGACTCAACCGTATTAGATTGCTCCATTACAACTTCATGTCTGCATTGCACACCTAAACAGCACAAATTTATGTTTAAAAATATTCTAAAGAAAGCAAATTGTGCAAAATATGATGGTTTTTCTTTTGTTTGTTTTTTTTAACCACTGCAACTTTTGGATATTTTTTTTTTTCCTGTTGTATTTGACATCCCTTAAAATGTGAAGTTCTTTCACTGGTACAGCAAAGCAGCATGCTGAATGAACATGAATATGTAGATCTGTATGAATGTGCTGCACAGTCATGCACTGAGGGAAAAAATGCATCCTCAGTGATTCATCCCTCCTTACACAAATACACACTTTGACTAAAAAATGGGGGCATTCAGAAAGAGCTGCAGCTTGTGCCAATTTGTGCCACCACTCCATACCTGTAAACCCCCCACCATACACACACACACACACACACACACACACACACACACACACACACACACACACACACACACACACACACCCACACACA
>JARVLU010001462.1:8458279-8481161 GCA_031762415.1 Simpsonichthys santanae
TCAATGTAGCACTTTGAGATCCGTTGAGTATGTAAAGTGCATTATAAATAAAATTTATTATTATTATTATTATTATTTTGCAGTTACAGTCTCACTGATTGTTTGCAACCAAGTGACTAATGACCACATTTATAATATCATCTTGTAGTAAACTTGAAGAAATAAAGTTGGGTGATTTGGTTCAATTTTCAATAATTATCATCAACACGAGTTTTAGACCAAGACATCCAGGTCTGTAGTCTTGGATGTTTTCTGTCAGAGGAGAGTCTCGCTGCAGGTGTCAAAATACAGCCACAGCACTCTTGAAACTGGTTCAAGACACTCTCATTAAGAAAGATTTGAGACACCTGCAATGAATCTGACTGTTTTGAGAGAAATTTTGAAATTTTTTTAAATTCAAACGATCATTGAACCATTACGAGACATTTTGGAGGCTCCTATGTTGCAGCTCAGTCCGATGCTACATTACACCAGCCTTGTTCAGCCTTGTAATCTAGTAGAGGGAAAAATACACTGACATACATTAAATAATCTTTATTTACCTAAAGACAATGTATGACTCGTGACATTTATTGCTCATTTTCCTATGTTTCCTGGACCTAAAATTAAATTAAATCATAACTAAGGGTGCAAATGTTTGGAAATATTTGACTTATATAAACATTTGCCAACTTTACTTACTTTTCTGTTTGTTTGTTTGTTTGTTTGTTTGTTTGTTTGTTTGTTTGTTTTTTACCTGTTTGGCTCTGGACAAGTTTAAAAGTTACATCAGGTTTTGACCAAATATCCAGACTCTTCAAATCCTTTGGGAATATGTAACCAGCAAGTCTTTGAAACAACAGTTTATAGGTTCAAAACCGAAGATGTATTTCCCTAAAAATGTTAAGTAGCGTTCTGTTTTGTTTGTATTTATTTATTTATTGCTTTCAAAGATGCCAGTGACAATTATCGGTAAAGAGAAATAGGAAGCAAAGACGGGAGCTATTACTTAAAAAACGGTTTATTAAAACCAAACATTTTCTGGACAGAGAAAAAGTAGAGTAGACCCTGAAGAGAGTCAGTCTGTTTCATCAGCATTTTATTTGTATCTTGCCCACGAATGGAATAGTCACTGAACACACTATTTTTGTAGACATATAAACTGACTCAACATGTCTATATAAAAAAAGCAGGTTTCATTTGAAATAACTTAATACGCCCAAAAGTAACTTTATGAATCACATAATGAAGAACAAGTTGCTCAACTGTATGAATGGTTGATTTATGAAGGAGCGAATGAATACGCTATATTTATTAAAAGTTGAATTCTTGCTCCATCTGTCATTAAAGCTCCATTTTGCCTTCATCTGTGTTTAACCAGCATCACCTGTATGCCATAATTCCACGCAGTTAATTTTGCTGTCATTAGCATAGATGGCTCTCTTTTTCTGCTTCCTCTGCTAAATTTACCAATGAACTGTGCTGTTTTCTTGTTGTGATGTACCATTATGTTCATTTTTTGCTATAGAATTACATTAAAGCCTGACTGGTCTTTTAGCTAACATTTCCCAATACAAATAAACTTTTAAAAGTAATGAGACTTCTGTAAAAATGCTTATGTATTAAAGATTCAACAGAAAGATGAAAAGGGGAAGTGGTCATATAATTTGCTAAATTATAGGATAACCATTAGAATCATGGTTGCAGTTATATATTGTAAGACCCTTTTATTTTGTTTGTTCCATCACTCTTTGACATTAGATTAATTAATCTTAGTTATTGCTGTTATGCTTTTTGCACTGTGTGATGTGCTTGGCACCTTTTCTAAGTGTATATATTATTTCTTTCTGTAGCTATGCTAAAGGCGATCTGGATATTTCTTACATCACGTCCAGAATAGCAGGTAGAGAAACCTTGACATTCTTCCACTGTTTTATGAACATTATTGTGCTCTTTTGTTATCAGCAAATAAATCATTTAACAACAGCTATTTCAGTTGAAAGCTATGTGACCTATTTTTAGCCAGAGAAACCTTTGATGCAACAGATATCTGTGTTTTTGTGTGTAGTCATGTCTTTCCCAGCAGAAGGGGTGGAGTCGGCCATAAAGAATAACATCGAGGACGTTCGCTTGTTTCTGGACTCGCGTCATGCTGGCCACTACGCTGTATACAACCTCTCTAAACGATCTTACAGGCCCTCTCGCTTCCACAACAGGGTAAGAAGTGCATCTTTGTTTGTACACAGCAGTGTGAGTTTGTTTTTATACCATATTTTTCGGACTACAAGTTGCACCGGATTATAAGACGCATTAAGCAAAACTAAAACATTTTGACAGGTTTTTGAGCGCCGTGTGCCACTGAAAATCGGTTCAAGGTCAGTAAGCACAACCAGAATTAATAGAAAAGGTGCACTGGATTATAAGGCTGACTGTTTATTCTTGAGAAAATTAAAGATTTTAAATGCGCCTTATAGTCCAAAAAATACGGTAGTTACCGGTAGTAATATGCTACTTTGCATTTATCATGCAGTTGTTTATTATAGCCTAATGTCCTGTTGTTTAAAACAGCTGCAGCTGTAACTGTGTTGTAATGCTCAGTCGGGTGAAGATCTTTGTACTGTGTGTGTGTGTGTGTGTGTGCAGGTTTCAGAGTGTAACTGGCAGGTGCGCCGTGCTCCCAACCTCCGCAGTCTCTACAATGTTTGCAAAAACATGCATCAGTGGCTCAAACAGGACCAGAGGAACATCTGTATAGTACACTGTCTAGTAAGTATGCTGCTTCAACAAGTGTGTTCATGAGAGGTGAAGGGCTAATTTCTTCCAAGCTGAATGCAGTTTTCAGTACAGCTTACACAAATTATTCACGCCTGGTCAGAGCTTTTGTGTGTAACTAAGAGAAGATAAAACAACTTTTCTTCTGCAGGATGGCCGAGCAGCATCAGCAGTGGCAGTTTGTTCTTTCCTGTGTTTCTGCCGTCTCTTCACCACAGCCGAGGCTGCCGTCTACATGTTCTCAATGAAACGCTGCCCTCCTGGCATAGCACCCTCACATAAAAGGTAAAAAAAACAAAAAAACTGCAGCTTTAAAAAGGCAACTATTTTGTGGGATTTCTCACCAAATCGCATCAGTTTTTACTCCCTAGATTTTATTTTATTTTTTTTACACTGATATATTTGTTTATTCAAACAATAAGGCTCTGATTGTTTCACTTTTACTTACAGGTACATAGAATATATGTGTGACATGATGGCAGAGGAGCCCATCATCCCTCATAGCAAACCTGTGGTCATTCATTCCATCACCATGACGCCTGTACCGCTGTTCAACAAGCAGCGTAATGGGTGCAAGCCGTTCTGTGAAGTTTACGTTGGAGATGAAAGAGTCCTCACCACCTCACAGGAGTATGACAGGATGAAGTAAGTTCAACCCATCAGCCTTCCTCTAACTTAACCAATCTGAAACATTTCTTTTCCATTCAGTCATTCTACCTCTTTCTCTTCAGGGATTTTAAGATGGAAGATGGCAAGGCGGAGATTCCCCTCAATGTTACAGTCCAAGGAGATGTCCTGGTGGTGATCTATCATGCAAGATCAACTCTGGGTGGGCGTCTGCAGGCAAAGGTACAAACACTCGCAAGCCTGATTGTCAACTATGAACATTAACATTTTTAGGAACCTATTAATATAATGTTGCACTGCTTTATTTGAGTCATCTAGTTGATCTCTAGTCTAAGTAGAACATAGAAGTCAGTTGCAGAATTGTAAAGAAGAGTGAAGATAAATAAGAGTAACTGATGCATTAAATGTTGCATTTTTCTTCTTTTTTAGATGGCATCCATGAAAATGTTTCAGATCCAGTTTCACACTGGTTTTGTGCCAAGAAATGCAACTACTGTCAAGTTTGCCAAGTATGGATTCTGTCTCCAACTAATTGCAAACCTGATCACTGATGCAGTTATTGATTGTTACTAACACGTCTTGAAGTGATGCACTTTTATCAGGGGTGAGACGTCTTGTTTTAGTGTTTGTTCTGTTTTGTCTCCTGTCTACCTGTTGTGCTCTCAGGTACGACTTGGACGCCTGCGACATCCAGGAGAAATATCCAGACTTGTTCCAGGTGAACTTGGACATTGAGGTGGAACCCAGGGACAAACCCAGCACGAGGAGTCCTCCATGGGAGGGCTTTCAAACCAAGGGCCTTAATCCAAAAATACTCTTCTCATCTCGTGATGAGCAGCAGGAGATCCTCAGTAAATTTGGTAGGTGTCTGTAGGTTTTTATTTTTTATTTTTATCATGTTTAATCCGTCTCGTTCTCATTTCTCTCTTTTTATTTTTTGGATCATCATCAGTATGACCTCAGATTTTTTTTCTGTTCGCTTGTCAAGTCACATTTTTTATGCAGAAAGCATCTTTCTTTTCACAAGACCAAGCAGCTTGCACATATGACGTGAACATGTAATCACTGCAGGTAAGCCCGAGCTGCCTCGTCAGCCTGGTTCTTCTGCATTTTATGAGTCGGAGACCACTGCACCTGCTCAGACCCCTGAAGGTTTCAACACAACTGAACCAGAATCTCCTGCGAGTAACGATGCCAGTGCCAGCAACTTCTTCCAAACGCTTGATTGGGAAGGCAGGTTTTTTTTTTGGACTTTACTATTTCATTGGCAGAATATTTTTTATTTATTTATTAAGCTTTACGATTCCCATTAATGTTCATAACAGAGAAAGAGAAAGACTCTCATTTTATTACTTGTCTGTATGTTTCCAAAGTAAATTAAATGAAACGCTATGTAACATTTTTAATTCAACAGACAGCACAATAATTTTTTTTTGTATTTATAGATCAACACTTTTATGATGCCTCAGACAGCCAAGGAGGAGGATCCCTGAATGATCAGGAGGACATGAGTGATCAGTCGGAGGGGGAGTCTTTTTCTGCCCCCAGTGTAGAAGCTTTATCACGAGACCACAGCGAGCAGCTGTTTGATGCTGATTTCCAGGTGCAGAAAGTCTTGGGTTATGTTCTTGTGAACTTTATACTTTATAACCTTTCATGTGCATTCTGTCAGTGCTGTGAAACAGACCCAGAGTGCACCACCGCCTCTCTTGTAATCGTTTCTGTCTTTTTGTCCAGACACCACCTCCTGCACCTGGAGACTCTTCTCGTAGTGACACGGCTGACCTCTTGGGGTTGCACTGTGATCCTGATCCCTCTGCCATGTCCTCCATCTCCTCCCAAGTTCCACATCAAGGAGACGAGGGAGGACTAAAAGCTGCTTCTAGCAACAGTGACCTCCTCAATGACTTGTTTGCGCCTCCTGCTGGTCAGACAGGAGCAGGGCAAGAAGATTTGTTCTTCAGTGAGCCAACCAGTGGAGCCACACCAGATTCGAAACGTAATGGAAAACACTTTATAGGCGCTGGACGCATTAATATAAAAAACTTACTTTTATTTTTCCCTTCTTGTGTGTTTGTGCTGCAGCTATGAGTGATCTGTTTGATCCATTCGGGATGGGGTCCGGCTCTGGTGTTGGCTCCAGCGTCAGTTCATCTCGACAGGCCTCTGGACCAGATCTGTTTGGAGACTTGTTGGGCTCTGATAGTTCAGCAACCAGCGGATTTAGCTCGGCTCACAGTAACCCCACCCCTGTTTCTAACACCAGCCTCTTCAACCTCAGTAAGTCCATCTTTTTTAATCCCTGTGGTCAGAGCGCCTCATCATAACTTACAACGCTTAATCTGAAATCACTACGGTATCTTAAGAACCTGAAGCTCAATTGATTGTTGTTCTTGACAGATAAGATTGTGAAAGATACCCCTAAGATGACATCATCAGCCAGCCAACCAGATTTGCTTGGGGGGTGGGACAGCTGGGCAGCTCGCACCACTGCTGGAGTCAACACCACGAACAGCAAACCCAGTTCTACCAACACAGGTGGGTGAAGGAACATTTGGGATTACGTAGATATTTTTTGTTAAAACTGTAAATTGAGTTTAGTGACAATTTTTAATGTATTTCTGTAACATTTGGACTTTATCATCACTGTGTTTGCAGCTTCGTCATCCATGTCAAAGGCCAAGTCTCAGACCTTTGATCCTTTTGCAGAACTTGGAAATTTGGGTTCTAATTTACCAGGTAAAGATGTTTTGCCTGATATGAAGTTACTTGAGCTTTACTGTGCTGATTTTAATATACAGTACTTAATTTTCTAAGCTTTTTTTTTTTTTTTTTTGGCAGGTTCATCCAGCAGTAATTTTTCTGGGCCTTCCTTAAGCACAAAGACTCCATCTTCCTCCACTCCCTCCTCTAAGCCTCAAGCCCAGGCCTGGCAGGCTGGAAAACCCAACTCTGCCCAGAACAAACCTTGGATGTCAGGATCTGGATCAACACCCAAAGGATCCTCAGCACCTCTGCCAGCTGGGGCACCGCCCACTAAACCCAACTACAACCTCAACTTCTCCAGCGTCATCGGTGGGAGAGAGGAAAGAGGAGTTCGTGGGCCTGGATTTGGTAAGAGAAGTTCTGTTTGAACATTTGGTTATTATGGTTGAAGCATTTTTTTTTTCTTCTCTCAGTTGTCTTCATAGTTATTATTCATTAACTGAACTTGTCTGCGTTTTTTATATCAATGGTAGACTTTCATTTATTTGTACTTATTCTACGCAGGACCCAAACCGAAGGTTAAAGAGGATGATTTTGAGGACCTGCTCTCCACTCAGGGTTTTGCATCCAGGCCAGACAGAAGGGGACCGAGGACCATTTCTGAAATGAGGAAACAGGAGATCTCAAAAGACATGGATCCTCTTAAATTACAAGTAAATACACACATTAGATATAACACGCAAAACTCCTTCAGCGTGTGTTCTTGAAAGAATAATTGTTTGTAGTGAATCTTTCCTTGAACCATAAAGGATTGAAAGCACTGATTTAAATGTGACCTGTGAGTAAATCACCTAACTTAGAGGCTAGAGCAATTTAAAAAAAAGGTGACTCATGTCTGGTCACCAAACTGGCAGGTGCGTGGTGTTCATGCTAATATATTCTGGCAATGCAGATCTTGGACTGGATCGAGGGTAAGGAGCGAAACATCAGAGCACTGCTGTCAACTCTGCACACCGTGTTGTGGGAGGGGGAAACCCGCTGGAGGCCTGTGAACATGGCTGACCTTGTAACGCCTGATCAGGTCAAGAAGTTTTACAGAAAGGCCGTGCTGGTCGTCCATCCAGATAAGGTACAGGATCATGTTTTTGTGTTAAACCAGGTTAAACCTTCCTGAGACTATTTGTCTACAAGGCCGTGTTGTCTCTGTCTCTGCAGGCTACGGGTCAGCCGTATGAACAGTACGCTAAAATGATCTTCATGGAGCTGAACGACGCCTGGTCAGAATTTGAGAACCAGGGATCCAAAGCACTCTTCTAAAATCCTGGCCTGGACCAAACCCAAACCAAACCAGACCACGCGGGACTGGATTTGGCCTAACCAAACAAGGGTTAAACTGGGCCAGATTGGACAGGACTGAGCCCACATTGGGCCATTAAGGGCACAGAACCTCTGAGAGGTGTCCTCTCTACTATTCCCTTGCTCCTGCTTTACCTTGTTCTGTTTCTACAGTAAAATAAATAAAAGCCCTTTGCTTCATGTCGGGCTCAGATTAAAATATCCTCACTGGTTCGTCAGTAACCAGTTTAATAAACATTGCGATTGTTCTTAAACTCACTGCCTACCTGTGCGACTGCCTGAGAGGTGCTGCAAACATCGGGAGGGAGTACTGGGTGACAATCACACTGAATAATTAAAAAAAAAGAAACAAAAAGACTTTAAAAAAAAAAAAAAAACAGGGTGATTATAAAAAATAAAATAAAAAATGTCCCAATATGACTCAGACGCTGATCAGGTTTAGGTTTTTGGCAGTAAGTTTTTCCTTTGTGCATTGCATGTTTGGAAACAGCCAGTCGTGCAGTTTACAAGTAAATTAAAAATAACCTGGCTGAGTGCCAATTGAAAGCTTGCAAAATGCCATTAGATAATTTTAGGCTTGATTGCCTTAAATGAAACAAACACTGATGGATTTTAGCAAAATAAAACAGATACTGAGACAAAAGAAGAAAAGGGATCTTTTTGGAAATGATCATTATTTCAAAGTTCTGCTGGACATTTTCAGGTCACCATGTGGTTGCTCCTCTGCAGAATCACTACTGAACACTACTAGTGCTGCTTTTTTCCTTCCAGTTTCTGCTGCACACTCCTCAGATCAAAGGAAACTTGTTTTGGAGACTCCAAAATCAATCCAGTCAGTCTGTTGTTTCTTTTGAAGTGCTCTTCAATCTACACTGTGTAGCTCACTGCATGCTCCTCCACATCAAACCTCGAACAACGTGGATGGTTTTCATTTTTAACCAGAGGCATCTTTTGAACCTTTTATTGAAGTGCTCTTCTTCTAGTAGCAGGAACGAAAGAGGCTGCCTGGTTGGTTATACTGGCTGGTAAACTACTCGTCTGCCCGGTTTAAGCTGCTCTTTGCTTTTAAGCGTCATCGTCATTACGAATCCCCTTCAGTGTTTTGGTTCCTGCCACCTCCTGGGCACAGTTCAATGGGCTCATTCCATCCGGGTTCTCATGGTTTTTTTTTTTGAGTTTTTGATTTCTCACAATGTGTGTTTGGAGCTTAAATATCACTTCAATGTAAATACAAAAAATATATCATGATCCATCAAGTGGCTTTGTAAAGATTCCAGCCTTGGGATTTATTTTGACATTAAATCTCAGACTGGATTGCGTGAATGTGACTGTGTGTGTGAAGTTGTCATAGACTATGCAACTTTGTTGGGCATCATGTTCTCTTGCTTGAAATCACAATTCATCCTTTAAGCCTCGCTCACTTTTATTATATGTTGTCTTATCCAAACTCCTTCCAACTTTTTGTTTTTCCTTTGCTTTCACGTCTTACCTCATGGACCAATGGAATTGCTTCTTTTCTTATTTATGCTTATGTTTTGAGGAATTGTTGCGGGTTGATGTATTCTTACATTTTGATGGCACAAGTTGAATTATTCATTTAATATATAGGCAGAACGTGTTGAATGGTTGATCACAGTGAGCCTTCGTTGCTGTTTTCATTCCAAAACATCAAATGTTAAGAATGTACTTTTACAAAAATACAATATATATCCTGTCTGTCGTTGCTGTGTTACTCTGTCATTCAGTAGTTTTATGTCTAGCTTTACTTTTTCCTCTTTACAAGGCAGAAGTGAAGTTGTTTCTGTTTCGTTTTCTGACATTTTGTAAAAAAAATAAAACGGGAGCAGCAAACCTAAATAACAAATCGATGCTTGAAATTCCAATTTAATTCTTTTTGACAGTGTAATAGTATAAAGACCACTCATCGACAGTGTTTACTGTACCAGATTTGATCATACTAATATGAATGTAAATTCAATGTAAAAAAATAAATAAATCTTTTGATCTGAGGAAAATAATGTTTTGATTTGTATTTTAAAGGCTTGTTCAAAATTAACCTATTTTTTATGGAATAGATTAAAATGTTTACTTTTTTTTCTGATGCTTATTAATTTATTTGTACCATTTTGTTAAAGACAGAAAACTCCACAAAAGTCATTGAAATTACAAAAAATAGAATATTTACATAAATAAATTTTAAAAAATCAACTATTGCTTTAGAATTGGAGTTTAGCATTTTAATTTTAAAATCTAATCAATCTGACCTTGACAAGAAGAATGGTGTGTTGCACTTTACGCAATGAAGTGATTTCTGCACCCCCGAGGACACCTGTGATGGACGCCCCTGAGTTAATGTTGTCTCTATAGTCAAAACATTTCTAGAAATGTCCTTTTGGTCAAGAATTTAGAAACAATGACAGATTTTATTTACCGGTAGTAGCTTTAATTAAATTTTTATATTACTTTCCTCCGTTTCAAATTATTTCAGTGACTTTTTAAAGTTTTTTTTGTTGTTGTTGTTACCAAAGGGTAAAAAAAAAAAAAAGAAGAATGGTTCCACTTTACAATAAGATTCCCCTTATAGATGGCTAATAAATAGTTCATAATGTTATTAATTCCTCCATAAATCATTAATAATGGTTTATTGTGCATTAATTTAGGATGACAGACAAAACTGACCAGTTTCTTGCCAAATAGTGTGAGACAAATCTGTTCACCTATATATTTCATCTAAAGTTGTTATATTAAACATTTCACACAAAGTTACTATACCTTGTCAGCCCAATAAGCATTAACCTATTTTTTTTTTTTGTATATAAAGCTGTAGATACTTATAATGCAGTGATAAAGTAAAATATTATATCCAAAAAAGGTTTACAAATGCTTATTGTGTGTACAAGGTCTTAACTTGGTCTGAAATGTTTAATATAACAACTGTAGATGAAATATATACAGTAGGTGAACAGATTTGGTTCGCTATTTGGTAAGAAACCAGTCAGTTTTGTCTCTGTCATCTTTAATTAAAATATTATAAATAATTATTAGTGATTTATAAACTGTTCATAGAAGAATTAATGACATATCTATAAACTATTCATTAGCAATCTATAAGGGGAGCTTATTGTAAAGTGGTACCAAAAGTCATATGAATAGGGATTTTATTTATCTGTTTTTACAATGTCACTCATTACCACAGAATAAATTTCTTCTACTTTTCACCCCTCAATAGTCAAACAATAATCCATGATGTTTACTGGACAGTTTTGCTTCAGAAAACTAACCACAACCACAGTTTAATGTTTTGAAATATACAATTTCTAAATGCAATCAGTAAATGTAGCACTGACACGATAAATGGAGCTGATACTTTGTATGTTATATAATTTAGAACAGCTCAAATCCGTTTATCTACAGGGAGTAAAGTGAAAACACCATTCCATTTCAATGAGTTACAGCTTTATTTTAAAGGTTGAGGCAGCTCAGCAGTGATCTGGAGCACTGGGTTGTGAACACAGAACTGTAGTGCATCACTCAAACTATACAAAATGAATTACAGGAGGAAAGTGACAAAAAAAAAAAACCCTCAGGCTTCAGTGGGCCTTAAAACTAGAAAGTCTCACTTTACAAAGTAGACTTAGCATGACCCTCGTCTTAGCGTTGGCACTTAGGTTAGACAAAGCAAAGTGAAAGACAGAAATGGGGAAAATGTGGAGGTTGGATGTTTAGGAAAAAAAATTCTGAGCAAAAAAAACTGTGACAAATAGAAAAAACGCATAACTACAAACAGGTTCTATCATACATGTTGCAGTGCTTCCAGAACACAATGTGTTTGTAGAGTGTTGTTGTTCTGAAGAAATGGGGACAAGAAAATTCATCTGTTTCATTTTTAGGAATCCTGACCTCTACAAGTCCATTTATTCCCACCGTAAACCTAAACTCTCTGTATGTGCTTTTGATGTGTGAAAAGATTCAAATGAGCCGCAACATGTTTGTTTCCTCTGCTGCTGCCTCGCAAGCATCGCTTTCCACACGTTCACATCTGGATTTGATGTTTCAGCAGAAAGCAGGACAGGAAAGGCACTTCAAAGCAGGGATGTCCCCTTGATTTCCTGACTGTTCCATCCTAATCCCTAGAAAATGAAAAGGTCTGGCTGACTCCTGTAAAGTTTTCAGTCCTTCTAAGTGAACAAGGGGCATCTGAAATACAAAAATATATTGTGGGTTGTTAATAAAGTTAATTAAAATTTAACAAAAGGAATTAAGAATCGCAAAGTGTAAAAGATTTGAGAGACTTACACAAAACATAAAAGGTATTTTGGGTTGTGTAGCATTGCTCTAACCCTCAATAGAAACTTCTGGAACCATGTGTCCATTCAGTGTCGTTTCCACTGATATCTCCTGAAAAGCAGTCAAGACATTAAATATGAAAAGTTTGATGTAAACTGACAACAGATGGAGGAACTGTGGAACTTGAACAAAAAGTCACATAAATAACTTTCGTCTTCAAACTCTCAACTCTTAAGATAAACTCTCAAGTCAAGAAGTATTTGGATTATTTTAACATCTTACATCTCCATCAATCTGGTTTCTGGAAGCAACACAGCACGACTGCTTCGCTGAAGGTTTTTAATAACGTTGTTGAAGCATTAGGTGCTAAGGAGTGCTGCACTTTATTTAGACCTGTCTAAAGCTTTTGACACTGTGGATCATAACATCTTGTGTCAAGAGCTCTCAGAAATTTGTTTCTTAGATCACACCATTGGTTGGTTCTCTAACTATCTCAGATCTGAGGCAGTGTGTTCAACATAACGGTACTTCTTCCATTTATCCAACGGTGTACCACAAGGCTCAGACTTAGGACCCACCCTCTTCACAATCTACATAGGTAATGTAGCTCAGAGCATCCCTGAGGCATCCTTACATTTCTATGCTGATGACACAGTTGTTTGTCGAACTAGAACAGTTGCTAAGGTTTTCCAGCTTTTGCAATCCACTTTTGACATCATCCAGTCGGATTTGTTCCGTCTCAAACTTGTCCTAAATGCTGATAAAACCAAAGGGATGTTGTTTTCAAACAGGAAGTTGGTTCCAGTAGTCCTTCCTTCTATTTTATCTTCAAATAGTGTTCCTATAGAGTTTGTCGATTCCTACAAATGTTTGAGTGTCTTGGCCGCTTCACAGCGCTCTTTTAAGCTTCATGTTGAAAACTTTGTAAAGAAACTGAAAGTTAAACTGGGTTTCTTTTTCAGAAACAGATCCTGTCTAACTCTGAAATGCTAGGAAACACCTTGACTTCCCTTCACTCCATTGTCTACGGTGACATTATTTACATGAACACCCCTAGCACCTTGCAGATGTTGGATGCTGCCTATCACGGTGTGCTAGGATTCACAACTGGCTGTAACTTTACTCATAACTGCACCCTGTATTTACTGGTTAACTGGTCATGATTAACTTCAAGTAGACTCTCTCACTGGTACATTTTCATCTTTAAATCACTTCTTGGTCTGCTGCCTTCATACATCTCCTACAGTACGTCATTGCGTGAGTGCAGCTACAGCGTGCACTCTCAGGACATTATTACCTGCAGCATTCCCTCAGTGTGGACTGACTTAGGCAAAAGGGCCTTCTCCTACTTTGCTCCTGTTCCCAGGAATATCTTACAAAAAGATCTGAAGCTCTCGACCTTGACCTCTCTAAGTGGCTTTAAACATCTGCTAAGTTCACGCCAAAAATCTATGCAGACGTTGTTGTTTTTAGTTTTCTACACCGCTTTACAATCTAGCTGTTTTTGTTTCATTTTTTTAAAACCATTTTCTTTCATTTGTTATTCTCAGTTTGTATGCTTTCTTTTATGATTGTCCACTGTTGTCATCCTTCTTTGTTAAAATCAGGTCTCTCTTGTAAATTAGTACCCGAGGCTTAACGGGACTAACATGTAGAAATAAAGGTTGAATGAATCAAACTTTTCAACTCTTCCCCTTTATCTACACATAGGACAATAAAAGTAATCCTGCACTACAATAAACATTTCAATGTTTTTGTCTGCACCTGACCCATTTCAGACCTTAACTGTTGGTATTTTCATCTTCTCTGATATAATTCCGCATTCTCTGTTATTTTTATATCTTGTGTGATTCCTTGTGCATGTTCCTTTGTATTGAAACTGGCACAACAATTTCCAGTGGGATCAATACATTTCTAATCTTATCTTATCTGAGGGTGACAATAGACTACAATCATTAAAGAACAGGTAAATTAAACATTGTTTGAAGTCCATAAGTAAACTTAAAACTCTAGGAGCAAAGTTTTATTTTTCCTCTTCATTTCCACCTCCCTTCACCCACTGAAATTGATTTTCTAGTTCTACATTTCCATGTCTGCAGCCCAACAAGACTCGAGAGGTTTTGTGTTTGCTAAGACTAATCTGCTAATTGACTTTGTCTTGACACTCTTTCCACATGTAACTTAACCACGTTGTGTTTCAGTATTTAATGTTGTTGTGAGGTTTTGTTATGGATAAATGGCCAAATTACAAAAAAAGACCAACATTTTCCAAGGCAGCTTCTCGCAACTCTGCAAATTAGTCAAGAGTTCCCAAAACTGTGGTGTCCACTGTCTGCGGAAAATATTACACAGCTAATCAATAAAAAGGAGAAAATTATAGAAGATAATATTTTCCACTTGCTTTAATTTTAGTAAAAGGCTTTATGTTTTATGCAACGTCCAAGCCTCGCGTCGTCTCCAGGGTTCTTATTTCACTTTGAGTAGCCACTTTGTTCATTACTGCGCCTGTGTGTAAAATACATTGTTTATTTCCAACGAATGAGAATGACCACATGCAACACTTGAAACGTACTGCATGTAATTCTGTTGCTTCATATGAGGGTTGAATCCATTTGTCCACGGCTGGAGGAAGGTGGGAAGTAAAAATAATATGCAGAGAGCAAAACTGCCATCTTACTCGCTTCCACTGATGCGCAGCTGTGATTCACATAATAATTACTGGACTCCTCATTGCTCACGAGTAACTCAGTGACCGTATGCAGCTGAGGACTGTGTGAAACCTTTCTAACCAGGCTGCCCCAGGCTGTTTCCAGGATCAGTTACTATGCCAACAAACCTATTACAATATTGCAGCCAAACTATTTAAGATAATGTGCAGAAATCACATAATAAAATAGTTTTAATCTTTTTGTTGACCTATAAGTGCAATAAATAAACAAATGATGATGTTTATATGCATAAAACCTATGTTCCAACACTGTTTTGGTCATTTTCTGCTTAATACCGCAGATGGTTTTTAACTAACGGGGACACACAAGTTGGAGAACAGATGGTCTTAAAAGACATCAAGGCCGCTGTGGACATATCAAGTCTGCATATGTTTGCATCTTTGAGTTTTATTCCTGCTTCCTTTTTTCCTTCTTCTCCTGATTACTGGAGCCGCCATCTGCATCAACTGATTGACTAACAACCTGGGTTTGCTATTAAATGCATAGATTATGAAACAGGTTGTGAAAACAGACTGCTGAATTTGTCAGAATAATGCTAAAATGTTTTATTAGATCTAAATTTGTATGTATGGGCATTCTTCTTCTTCTTCTTTTGGCTTTTCCCTTTTCAGGGTCGCCACAGCGAGTCACTCTCCTACATCTCTCTCTGTCCTCTGCATCTTCTGTCCTCACTCAAACTGTGTCCTCTAACTGCATCCATATGTCTCCTCTTTGTCTTTTTCCTTATAGATGCATTTCTAAAATCCTTCTACCAGTATACCCACTGTCCCTCCTCTGGACATGTCCAAACCATCTCAGTCTGGCCTCTCTAACTTGATCTCCCAGTTGTTCAACCTGTGCTGTACCTCTGATGATCTCATTCCTAATCTTATCCATCCTTGTCGTATATGTATTGGCATATTAAGATAAAGCAAAAAATAAATTATAACTGGAACAGTTCCCTGACAGAAATTAGTTTAAAATTAAACAGCAAAATTACTAAAACAGATTTGTACAAAGTAAAATAACTTCTTAAAATGTCCAGGTCAGCAGTCTTTTTCTTATTATAGACATGTTTCATAGAAATGTTGGTTTGATTTTATGGATGTAGATGGTAAAGAGTGAGGCACGTTATGGGGATTTCATCATTTATCTGAAACAAATGGTCCTGTGATTCCTGCAAATCCACAAAGCGCGTGTTTGAGTTGAAATGAAACATTCATTCATCCAAACAGCATAGGGCTCATTTCATGCGCAAATAAAATTTTCAAATTCTTAATGTGGCATGTGCTCTTTCTTTTTTTTTTTTTTTTAAATTCTATTAGGCCATGCTTGAGAAATTCATGAAGCAGACACGGGCTCATATTATTTACTCCTAATGCTTGTTTCCTGGTCTAGTTAAGTACTACAGAACCAAAATAATTAATTTAGTATTAAACACCCCGTTTTCTTTTCTTTCCGTATGTGACTAATCTCCTGTTCCACTACTTTATCTTTTTGTCATGATGCGTCTGCAGCACAAAGGGACCTGATAGCAACAAGATTATATCCAGATTCCTAATTTAGTTTCATGTCTTGAATATCGTCCACTGGTGCAAGGTGTACAAAGCAGTAAAGTACACCCCCGCCCCCTCACAAACCCTCACACAATACTGTAATGTTATTTTTGAAAATAAAACATCATGAAAACATAATTCATGAAGTTGTGGCATAGAGGGAAAAGATACAGCGGAGACTCAGTAGGAGATAGCACATTCCACTTTGCAAACATTGACCTGATGAGTCTCGAAACAGGTGCTAATTGGAAACTGGCAGTGCGTAGAAAGCCCTAAAAGCACATAATAAAATCAGCAAAAATGAGTTTACAGTGACTTAACTGATTGGGAACTGTGAACCTTTTAGCAAAATAGTCAAAACACAGCCATTATCTCATATCTGTGCAACAGGTTTGTTTTTCTTGGGTGTATATGATACAGCTGTGCTATGGACGCCTCGTAGAGACAGACAATAACTTCCTGCTATGCTAACCAACAATTCAGTGTGTGGAGAAATGAAAATACCACCCAGACATCATCTCAACATAAACAAAAGGTCAAATGGGAAAGCAATATAGGAAATTACACATAATGTGTCTATTAGCAGGAACATCATGCTCTCACAGCAGAGGCCAATTTTTGCTTAAGTGGTACAAATGAATCTGAGCTTCGTCAATATATAACCCAACATGCAGACTGGTGTTCAACACATACACACTCAAAAGCTCGGGATAAAACCCCCTCAAGTGATTTGAATAGTAAAAATAATATTAACTGCAATGATTAGGATATAAAATTAGCATCATGTGGGAATGTTAACACCAGCTTTATTGACATGAAGTGGTCTCTAAAGTGATAACAGTTCATTTGCTGGAGCAGCGCACCCGTTCCCGAAGGTGGTATCCAATGGCAGACAGGTTTCTAGGGTAAGATATCTAACCTGATTCAAATAAAATGAATAAAATAAAAAAGCCTCACATCACACTAACCTTGTGTTTAGACAATTCATCTTGACAGGTTTTGTTTTTGCAGAACACTGGACAAGACAAAATATGTAAAGCATGTGTTTAAAAAAAATCAACTCCCTTGCACTCCATCCATCGTTCGAAAGACTGAACGAATATAATTGTATACTGTATCCCGGTACAATGATAATAAAGCTTATTCTGATTCTGATTCTTTAATTTGATCAAAGGCTGCATTATAAAATAAGATTATGTACACACAACATGTGCAAACTAGAATTAGTAGTTTTTCATGAATACAGTGGTAAGCTAAACTTTTCTTACTGCCTATCCATCCACCCATTATCTTTTACCCGCTTCTTCCATTTTGGGTCACGGGGGTCGCCGGTGCAAGGGGCGGAGTACACCCTGGACGGGTCGCAAGTCCATCACAGGGCCACATAGAGATGATCATTCACTCTCTCACTCACACCTAGGGACAATTTTAGAGTTGCCAATCAGTCTAACATGCATGCTTTTGGACTGTGGGAGGAAACCGGAGTACCCGGAGAAAACCCACGCATGTACAAAGAGAACATGCAAATTCCACCCAGAAAGGCCCCTGGACTGGGATTTGAACCAGGGACCTGCTCACTGAGAGGCAGCAGCTCTACCAGTTGTGCCACTGTGCTCTTATGGTCTATTCATGGTCAATTTTGTTCATCACAATGATTTTCATATGCATTACAAAATACAGGTGATTTACTGAGCATCACCAAATTTAAATCTGTTGACTGATTTCAATTTTTACATTTTCTCTAATATTTTATGACAGTAATTCAATTCAATTCAGTTTATTTATATATCCATTATATATCCATCCTCTTGTACCCACTTCTTTTTTTTTTTTTTTTTTTTGGTTGCTGGTCACTGGTTCTCAGTGGACAAGGGGTACACCCTGGACAGGTCTCTAGTCCATCACAGGGACATAGAGACAAATGAGACAAACAGCGAGTCACTCTCTCACTCACACCTAGGGACAATCTAAAGTTACCTATCAGTCTAACATGCACGTTTTTGGTCAGGGGGAAGAAACCGTATACTGCCCACCTGTGCCGGCATTACAGAAAAAGCGGTATGCATTGACTTCAGGTGGCGTACAATGATGCTGTCTAAAGTGCCGCGATGGAGTAGTGCCAGTCAGATGTTCATAAACGCCAATGTACCAACTTGTGCTGCTGTGCTTCGAAACATTATGTCCAGATGTATGTGTAGATCAACAGACACTGTAAATGGCATCATTCAATCACTGCCCAACCCTGAACAAAGCTTGGTTGGTTATAGCCTTTGGAATCACTGGCGCCTTAATTTATATGGCAATGGATTAATTGTCTATTTTTGATTGTGTTGTTGTTTTTGCCAGTTTTTGTTTATGATTTTTTATTGATTGATTGATAGTTAAACATAATGTGTGCATCTTCTGATACTCAAACAGGTTTTTAAAGTCAGACCATGTGGCTACACACATTTGTTAGACTATTCATATAAGGAAAGTGGTGGAAAAACAGACTCATAAAACAGTACATAAATGTTTATAGTCTATATGATGCTTATTTGATCTTGTTATTCAGCATGAAGATATTGTTTCTTCTATCATTAGGGCGTATAATGGGCTTGTGGTGAATCGTGTGTGTTATAAATGACTGCGGCTGTGCATTACAGTAGCATATAGGGATAGCTGCTGTGTGTGATTGTAAGACCCTGCTCAAATGTTTTTCGGGGTGAGGGTTCAGGAATCATTTGGAGTCCTTGTCATTAGATGATAGTTTGCTTGTGCACACACTTAGGCTGCTGTGATGGTTCTTCTTGAGCTGTATGAGGAACTGGATCTGGTTTCAGAACACACCAGCAGGCAAAACAGTTAGTGGAAATTTTAATGTCAGCTTAACTGCTGCTTTAAAAAATATCCAGTACATATATTATGTATTGTACCTTTTCAAAATAAAACAGCCAACATGCTTTAGCCTCGTCCCTCCTGATCATTAATTTCATTTCAGTCTGCATCACGAGCCCTGTCAATGTTTTCTTGTGAACTATTGTGCTTTTATGCCTTCAGCTTGTAAAGCAAACAACATTTTCACTTCTGCTTTGGCCTTTGTTCTAAATTTACAAATGGTTGCAGCATTTTGCATTTTTTGTTGTTGTTTTTACATTCAGCCATGTTTGTTTCGACTGTAATCACTCCATGAATACTACTACTAATTGTATTTTGTTTTAGCCTTTTGTTGCTTTCATTGACGTGTTTAGTTGTGTTGTAAAACATAGTTGTATAATTATGTAAATTCATAAACAAACAGAGTGAAAGATCATTGTGCAAATTACTCTTCATCGTGTGCATAGAGTTTTAATAAAACTATCATTTAGTGAAGTCAAGTCAACTTTATTTACAAAGCACATTTAAAACAGAAACTTTTCTCAGAGTGCTTAACAATAACACCAATGGGAGTGAAAGTAATGAAACAAATACACTACTGATAATACTGAATAATTGATAAAAAGCATTTAATACATGGTAACACGGAACACAGAAAAAAAAAAAAAACACTAAATCAATTCGCACTGTGTGAAATGCCTGCGAGAACAGATGTGTTTTTAGCGGAAATTTGAACTGAGGAAGGGAGGTGGCCTGCCTAATGTTGGGGGGGGGGGGGCAGGTTGTTCCAGAGTTTGGGCTCCATGACTGAAAACGCCCAATCTCCTCTGAGCTTCTGTCTTGTTTTTGGAACAGCCAAAATCAGCTGATTGGATGATCTCAGGGCACGGGAGGAAATGTATGGTTCCAGTAGCTCAGAGAGGTGAAGGGGATCGAGGCCATTTAGGCACTTGAAGGTCAACAGAAGCAATTTAAAGACTGTTCTAGTACACACAAGGAGCCAGTGAAGAGAGGACAGATCCCCTGTAATATGTTCAGACCTACGAGTTCCAGTCAAAAGTCGAGCCGCAGCATTCTGGACGAACTGGAGATGTGAGATGGAGGCCTGGCTGACCCCAGCACAGAGTGCATTGCAATGGTCCAATTGGGTCATGACAAGACAACCATGATACTCGTTGTTTTATAAATCTGCTAAAAACTAAATACCCGTTTCTACCTGGGTGGATGTCGCTGAGTGGTTAGAGCAGTCATCTTCCAATGCAAGAGTTGGGGGTTCGATTCCACCAGAAGTCACATGCCGAAGTGTCCCTTGGCAAGATACTGAACCCCTCACTGCCTCTGTGTGTATCATCAGTGTATGAATGTGATAACTGATTATTCTTTGTAGAGATATAGCAGAGTGCTGTATGAACGGGTAAATGAGGGCACATTGTGTTGTAAAGCACTTTGAGTGTCTCAATAAGATAGAAAGGTGCTGTTTAAGTACAGTCCATTTACCATTTACTTCTTTGTGTTCACCAGAAACATAAGCATGAAGTAATAAAAGCACAAAGTGATGCCCCCAGAGTCAGAAAGTTGCACTTTGCAGCCTACATCACTGTTGATGGCAGCCAGATCAAGCCTGCCTCACGATGTGAGGTGTCTGGACAGAGAGCCTAATCAGACATGACTTGAGATACTGGCCACTTGTGCGTTCTCTGTCCATTCCCTCTTGTGCACATTCTTTTGTGATGAGCCATCAGCTGCTTTAATGACAAACACAAGATTCATCTCAACTCAGCAGAGCTGCACAAAGCACTTTTTTTTTTTTTTTAAGTAAAGTCTTCCTCACAAGCCCCCTCACTTATGCACATGCTGCCCTAGTGAAACAGGCAATCTGAGGAAATGCATTTGTAAGCACAGTTCATCAGGATGGAAACTGGTCTTTAGAGTCACCAAATACAATGGTTTCCAATTAGAGCACAGATGCTTAACAAAAAAAAAAAAAAAAAAAAACAATACAAGCATGTCAAGTCATGGGCTTACTTGCTCGTAGCAATGAAACAAGAAGCTACAGTGTTACAAGACAAAAGAGAACAGAGCACCAGTGCCAATGAGACCCTGTTATCATCTGGGGAATGAAGCAGCATAAAGCATGTTTTAAGAAGGTTTTGGTCATCCGGTGAAGGCTTAGGGATTTCACAGCAATGTGATGAAGCAACGCTGGCTAATGAAGCAGCAGACAAAAAAAACAAAAACACATGACAAAAAGGGAGCTGGGTGCTGCTGAGAAGAATCTGTCTTTTTTTTTTTTTTTTTTCATTTATTCGCCCCCTTCCGCAAATCTCCTCTCATTAGTTGGTTTCCCTGTGTTCCACACATTGCTTCAAGTCTGCTCCAGGCACGGGCTGTCAAATGCACATGTAGAAAAAAATAAATAAAATAAAATAAAGCTATTGTTTCCTTACTGAAAGGCCTTGGGAATTTTTTTCTGCATACAGTGAGATCACAGAATGCTGCTGCACAAACCTATATGCATGGCAACAGGGACAAAGACAAACCCGAGAAAGATTTGTTTGTTACCTCAGGGGTTGGAAGCTTGATGGCTATTTTGTAAAGGTCCATGATAATTGTGTGATGGATGGACTTGGAATATTTCAGAGAGGAACCATGATTTTATCTGAGATAATATATTCCAGAGCCTGTTGGAACATTCCAGCATTTAAAAAAAAGCTAAGTCTGGTCCTCTGGACATTCCAAAAAAAAAAAAAAAAAAAAAAATGTCCAGAGGACCAGACTTAGCTTTTTTAGATTTTTCTACATAGATTATTGAGCATGCATCAGGGTGTTCCAGCATTTGTTAATAATAATAATGAAACATCTGAAATGTTGCTAAAAGCATTTTAAGATCCAAAAAAGCTAAATCTGGTCAAAACAGAACCAAAACAAAGCAAAAAAATATATTTTTTTGCTTTGTTTTGTTTTTTGAATGTCCATAGGACCAGACTTAGCTTTTTTTAGATTTTTCTACCTGGATTATTGAGCATGCATCAGGGCATTTTAAGATCCATGCAGTAGCTGAGTAGTAAAAGAAACAAAAACAGTTTAAAGATTTCTAACATGTCCATGCAGTTATTGCATATATGCCCTGATATTTTTTTAAAACAAGTTTCTCATTTTTGAAATATGTATGTTAAAGCATGTTAAGCTTTTTGCCATCAATGATAAGATGACAAGTCTCTTTTTAAAGCCAGATAGGAACCCATTTAAAAACAACCCGTCAGTCTAGAGAAGCGTTTGATGCCGATCATTAGCCGAGTGCTCAGAGGAACAAATGCTACCATTTTTCATTCAAAAGAGCTATAAACAGCTTTATTATACTTTAAACATGTTTAGAGTACCCTAGTATATTAATGCCTTCCTTATCAACAAGCCAGCATTTGGACAGTTAAGAATAGATGCTCTGCATGTATCAGCCTCTTGTATCAAAGTAGAGTTTATGTTTAACCTCCTTGAGGACTCAGCATTTGTAATTTTTTGTATTAGAGTTTATTTTAATCCTTTATACTGTGTTTAGTCCTTGATGGGAACACAGGGATGTGTGGGTGCCACTGCAGAGTTCAGTGTTTTCCACATGGACACTTCTAAAATTTTTGCATGGTAAGGCCCGGCTCGGCCCGGCTCGGCCCGGCCTGGCCCGGCCTTGGCCAGCCCGGCCAAAGCCTTCCCAGCACCACAAAGCCTTGTTGATTTTGCATGAGGGTGACACCATCACAGCAAGAACGTGCAATGTTTGTGATGGCATTTTCCACAACACCCAGTAATGGAAAACAAGGAGCTCCTGCTATTGCTGTTCAACGTTCTTTATCTCATCAAACAAGTTAAAACAGAGCCAGAGAAGGCTGCGTGCTGTTCGAAGAAACAGCTAAATGTGTGTGTGTGTGACAGGCCTTATAGCAGTATCATGCCGAAGTGCAAGGGCTAGCTGTAAGAAGTAGGGGTGCATCGATTGCAGTTTTTTGGCCCATCACCGATCACCGATTTCTACAAAGTCTG
>JARVLU010001462.1:8482993-8493021 GCA_031762415.1 Simpsonichthys santanae
ATATGATAACTTTATTGTCCCAATGGGGAAATTAGTCTTTGATTCAAAGGTGCTGCTTGTAGCAGTTAAACAGAAAAACACACACACAACATGGCCCCTGTGCTGATCATCTCAACGCAACACAACACTCATGGAAAGTACACAGTATACATAAATTGTATTGAATATTCTTTAGTATTGCACATTGCTCTTAGCAAAAACAAACCAGAAAATGTCATTTAAAGTGGTTTAGTTTGCAGCGAGGGACTTTAAACCATCTGCTTGAGGGCAAATATGCATCTTCTTTGCAGAGAGTACATTATGTGACAGACTGACCACTATTATTTGAGCTCGCCTAAGAAACACCCTGTTCAGGTATTGACTGAACAAGCTGGAATTCAGTGTTTCCCATCACCTTCATGACAGTGATAACCAGACTAGTCAGTTTGGCTTTTAGTGCAGTCCATACCACGCTGACATCTCATTTCTGATTGAACTTGATTAAACTGATCTTAAGAAACATGTAGGAATAAAATTCACAGGAACCATAATAAACTGAAAACACTTAAGCAATAAAGCATATTTTACCCCTGCAGATGTTACAGGCTCAGCACAGACTGCAGCTTCGTCTTCTTTAGCCGACACGTCTGCTTCCACGTTCCCCTCTCCCTCCTGAGCTGAACTCACTGACTCAGTCCTCGGCTCGGGTTCTGGTGTCTCTTTGACCACCTCGGTTCCAGTTTCTGCGGAAACCGGTTTACTGAAGTCTTCTGCTGCTGGTTCTTTAGTGAATTCATCTCCAGTATCTGCTACGGAGAAATCTGTGACATCCTCCTCCACTTCCACCCTAACCTCAGTCTCAGCTTCCTTCTCCATCTCTGGCTCACAGACCTCAAGTGTCTGCACGAGCAAAATCAACACAGGACATATTAAAACCAAGTCCAACATGATTCCAGAGGACAAAACAAACAATATGAATTATTAAAGTTTATTCTTCACAGATGTTTAGTTACATGTAATTAACCAGCAGGACACTATCTCTACCTGTTCAGCCTCCATTTCTGTTCCAACAGCTTCCACTGTCCGAGTCTGTGGATGGACAGAGAGCACACTTATTAAATTATTTTAATAGAATGAATAAATGCATAGAAAAATCAAGAACTGGCTGATGTTTAATAATAAATATACAAATACATGAAATCAAATGCCTGCATTTATTATAATTGAAATTTTGGCCAGTGTTTGTGGGTGTGTATTACTTTGTCTGTACTGTTAGCAAAATATATCATGACGCAATGGACAGATTTTAATGAACCGCTCAGAAAGTAATTGCTGGATATGCATCTGTTTAACTTTTAGAGTCAACCCCATTTAAGATATGCAGCAAATTTGCATGAGGGGGGAGTGGGACAGAAAAATGTTTGTTGCATGTGCACAAAATAAAAATGCAAGCTTGTTTTACTTCAGCCACTGCAGGAAGTTCTCCTGGAGCCTCATCTGGAGGTTTAACCTGTGAAGAATAGAGGGTGAGGAGTTTATTATCAAGCCAGCTAAATAGCAAATGTGTACATCCCTTTTAAAAAAATTAAAAACAAAACGAACTCTGTGACACATTAAGAAAATAGCTACACCGTGCTCTGCAAATTTCCATGTTGTCTGAGATTTTAAAGGTCAAGTTTCAGGAGCCGCACACACAGTACGCTTAAAAATGTGCCCAGAGCAAAACAAGCTTCTTCTAACAGACAGTTTGTCAGACAAACTTTAGCAGTGATGGTCTGAAGGCATTTAACAGAAATAATCATACAGTAGTTAAAAAAAATATTAGCCAGAGTCTTAACAGGTTTCCTGTGTTCATAAAGAGAAGTGTGTGCCAAAATTAGATCATAAATTTGGACTTGTATTTCTGCAGTTTTGAAAAACTTGAGACTTTGTTGAGTGTGTGAAGCTGGAGGAGGGCAGGAACATTCTGCATCTCAGAAATCTTGCAACCAATTGCATAAAGGCAAAGAATGACTCCCCACTTCCAGCCTTTTACAAGTCAAACCTTCATTTGTTCCATCAAGCCTTTTAAAGCCTGACTGGTCACTGGGGAGGCCCCCACTGTGCAGCCAAGTGTACTGAGCCGTAACGGCAACCGTAAGAAGAAGCAGCTAAATATTGCAAATCTTCATTAATTATTTATCCTAGCTTGTGCTATTTTCTCCTAAATGTAGGACAAGTCTAATCTGTGCAGCTTCTACTGTTCGACATGGCTGAAATCATCTGAATACACCTCCAGCCTGTAAAGAGCAAAGCTGGGGGTATTTCAAGGATTTTTCTGATCCAGAGCAAAGTATTTATCCCACAAAGTTATACAACATAAAAAGAGGTTGTTGTATAAAGGGATGCATGAGGGAAATCAATGAGGTCTGCACAGGCGTTGCCACCAAAACAAGTTTTCCATTACTGTCTAAAAGCATGCCTAATAAATAACGACATCTACGTTTCTTGACTCGGTTTTCTTCCATCACCCCCAGCAAGGAACATCTGACAAAAGCCACAGCATAAGGCCACATAAACCTGGACCTGGTCCATCTCCCACAGAAACTGTATACAGGTTTTGAGTCTAAATGTTGCACAATGTAAATGCAGAAGTTTTAAAAAGCTGTGCACCACTCTCATACTTCTGCACAGTGAAAGATGTGAGCACACAAGTATGGCAAGCCATTTGAGTATTTATTTGTGCCTGCGATGACTATACTGCAAGAATATGCAACCAAACTGCACATACCTGCAATTTCTTTAGCAGTTTGGCTTCAACAGAACATTTTCTTTTCTCCTCAAAACAAGTGAACAATGGCACAAATCAATTATTAACTTTTGATTTGGTTTTATTACTGTTGTTATTATTAACCTTTATTGTCAAGTCCCATTGAGATCACAGATCTTTTTTGCAAAGGAGGCTTGGGCCTGAACTTGGCAGCCTGACATGCATGTTGGTATATATTATTATAAAATGACTTCTTGACACTAGAGTTTGTAATAAAGTTATGACACATGTCAAAGAAGACTACAAAATAAAATGTATCAATGTAACTTAAGAGATGCAAAATTTATAGTTACAATTTCCTTACACACTCATTCAGTGACATGACCAACAAACCAAAAGATTTATGATGTGCTAAAAAACATCTTGAAAACCTTTTTTTTTTTTTTTTTTTTTTTTGGTAGTACAGTAACAAAATAAATAAATGTCACCCAACAAGATAAATAACCTATTCAGAAAGTAGCAAGAAAATAAACACACAAAATAAGGTATTGTTTTTAAATTTGGTGATAATGCATGTGTCTAATGCTCTCAGTAACTCAGCAGTGAGCAGAAAAATGTGTTTTCTTTATAATAAATATGAAAATATGTTAACGTTTTTATTTTGCTTTGGAATATTATGTTCCCCATGGTCAGGGTGAAGCACAGTTTTAGTGTTTGTTGCTGCTACGTTGGTGCTACATGGAAAAACACACCACTAAACAGAAGGAATTGCACCAGAAAACATGTTATACACTAAAAGAAGCATCTATTGGAGATACTTTTTTTTTTTCTGGTGGATTTTTAGGTGGATGACTGTAATAACAATCAAACAATTAAATGCACATGAATTGATTGGTGCAAATATGCGATAAACTGATGCATTTAATTCTAAAAATGCATTGTCACTCTGCTGCTCTGATCTAATCTTATCCGATGTGCATTTATGAAACCACAAAAATCAGTTCACCTTTGAAACTCCAGGGAAAATGCTTGAGGTAACTAGCAAGTGAACATTTTATCAAAAGAGGTGACATTTTAGAATAATTTAAACCCAAAAGAAGTCATTTAGGAAAGTTTGTCGACTAATGTTTTGCACCCACACCACTTACCTCAGTTACTGGTACAGTTTGGGGCACAATAAATTGAGCTTCCTGTATTAAATCAGCTTGACCTGTAGAGGGCCTCACTGGTGGAGTCCATTCAACAGGGGGCTCTTCAGAGAGGCCTACTCGGCCTTCAATCTCAAAGTCTGCAGGGGCTCCAACCTCATCTTCAACATGGGAGTCAGCCTTCGCCCCTGCAGGAGCCTGCTCCAAAAGATCTACATTTGGTTTTTCCACTTTTGCATGAACTGGTTCTTTCACAATCAGCTCTGGTTCCACCTTGGGGATCTGCACAACTGGGGCAGGAACAGGATCAGCACGTGGGATCTGTCTTGGTGCTGCAGATTTTGCTGCTTTCTTGGGAGCTGCTGGGGGTGTACTTGCTGCAATCCCAGGTCCTGATTTGATTGGTGGATTAGCTGCATGCTGATCCTCAAGAGCTCTCCTCAGGGCCTGCTGCAAAGCAAGGAGGTAAAAATGCAAACAACAGCCGAGTCAATGAATGCTGCTTCGTCATTATTCAATGTCAATATTTGAGTTTATGTTCATGAATTATTGGTAGAGGTAACCACTAGTAGCAAATTTGATGTATTAAAAAAATTGAAAAGTTTTAAAAGCAATAAATATGTTTCTAATATCATTTTCACTTTTAAAGGGATAGTTCAAATTCTGAAACGTTTTGAGCAGTAAATATCTTACCTGTTGTAGATAGCTTTTTGAACAACCTCAAATGAAACAGTGATCTGTAATTTTGATCAGATTGATGAGCTAAGAGCTAGTCAGATGTGGACTGCTGCCATCTTTAAACAAATAAAAATTTCAAAGCCATGTTCCAGTACATGGGAATGATATTTAATAAGCCTTTACAACCATTAACTTTGCATTACATGGTTAGTCAAGAAGAAATTTTGTGATAATATTGTATGAAGCATCCCAGATTGCATCAGAAGTACTTTGTAAAACATACTGTAGTGTCTGCTATTTCAAGGTCAAGGTTTTCTTTATTGTCATTCACAATTCATGTGGTACATGTAGTGGAACAAAATTGTGTACACAGGGTCCCAGTTACATCCAGCAAAGTAAAAATTGTAAAAGAAAAACTTTAATAAGGTCTAAGATATGATCTAAGAAATACGCTGAACATTTAATAGTGCAACACAAAATGCACAATATTTACACTTGCACATGCACTTGCAAATATCCATGCATGCAAAACTGACTGTAGTGCAAATATTTGGAATAATAATAATAAAATAAACCTTTTTGAACCATTATGAGACTTTTAACAATGGAACTGGCTTAGGGCAGCAATAAAATACTTCAAACCAACAACTAGCTTTTCAGTCCAGTTTGAAATTAGCGCTATTTCTCCAAACTGAGGTTGCTTAAAATGCTTCTACAGCAGGTAAGATATTTATTGTTTTAAACCCTTCCACAAAGCTCCTCTTGAAAATGGCTGAACTATTTATATAAGTGTATGTTAAAGATGATAAAATCTTAGCCTAATGTGAGTTTAGGAGGTTTAAGCACAACTGAGGCCCTTTGTAAAGCTCAGGTACTGACGTTGCTGACGCTGTAGTTCATAGCACACCCATGTCCGCAGTAATACCAGGGATGCCATCCCAGCCAGGTTCAACATATTTTTCAGCTCTGAACAAAACCCCCTCAAGCTTTAAAATGGAGGTTTTAGGAAGGCACACCACTGAAGGGAGGGGGAACAACTGGGAGTGGGCCCAACAAAGCTAGTCAGATAATGGATGCTAATTAGTTGAATCAGAGCAGTCCTGACAGGTCTGGTGAAGCGGGCACTGAAACTGTGCTAGTCAGCAGCACTGATGGGTGCCCCGCGGGCCAGACAGTGGGTCTAATCACTTCATGATCAGGTTATAATCACTCCCCAAAAATGCTTTTGTTAGGCTGGCAGCCAGTTAGACATGGCTAAAACCAGCACTGTAAGCCAAAAGCGCATGTGGGTGTGTAGGTGTGTCTATGCCTGCCCAGCCAGCTACAGTCAAAACAACGCCATCAAACCCCCTCACCAACCTTGACAATAACTTCAGTCTGATTAACAGTAGATCAGCCGGTGATGTAAAAAGAAGAAACCAGCACTAAGTTTGCAGTTGTGCCTGGCTCACCTCCTCTCGCAGTGCTCATGAGAACTGGTGAGAACGCAAAGCTGCAAACGGCTCGATGAGCTATTCACGTCTGTCGGTGCCAGACTCGGAGAATGAGAGCGCTTGTGCAGAATCAAATTTGGCAAAACAAATCCAAGACATTCCTACAGGCAACACATTACCAAATACAGCCGTGAAGTGGTGAGAGCTGCCGACCAGCAGAGGCTCAGGAATTGGGGGGTGTTGGAGGTGCACATAAACTCTGTGCAAGACCAGGCTTCTAGAAATTAACTGTAAAATTACTCAGTGGGTTAAAATGAAGCACTGCTTAAAAACAGATATTAGACGGCAGCTTGGGGATGTAGCGTAACCTTTGACCTCGCAGATGTTTTTTCAAAAGCCCATCACCTCTCCTGCCCAGTGAGTGTACAAGAGGGGGATTTCTTTATGCTGACTGAGAGGAACTGAAAGAAAACAGAACCTTCATGAGTTCCAGATTCAAAATATATATTGAACAAATAGCAGCTTGACTGCGCTGCTTATTTATTTGGTTGCCGGCATAAATAAATAATAATAATAAATTTAACATGGGACCTTCATACTTAAGTGTTTTAAAGTGTAATTAATGAGTAATAAAAGTAATTAATGAGTAATAAAAGTGGAAGAAGTGGCCTAAATTCAGTAATATATCACATATTTTTGCACGTTTTCAGTTTAGTCTAAAGCTGCGTTTTGTGCCTCTAAGTATTTTCATCTGCTTTCTGTTGTTTAATGTTCACATCACACGCATGTGCTCAAGAGTATTTGCAATATCTTCAACAATGATTGTGTTTTTAGCATTTTTTAAATTATTTTCATTGAGTAATTTTGCATTTTGCGGGATAAATTATGCAATTGATGCACAGTTTAAAAAAAAAAACACTTCAAAAGATTATATTGAGAATGAAGCTGTGAGGGTGAGGAAGAAAACAGTTGCTGCCACAACTCACCACCCTCCTCATGCGACGCTTGTTCTTCTTCCTCTTGCTGGGCATCTTGTTTTGTGCTGCTGGGAACTCCAAAGACCAAAGAAAGCCCGGCAGAAAGGCAGGGGAGCTTTATAAAGCCCCCCCAGTCTCTCTGATACCTTTGCACCGAGCCTATGGGAGGACTGGGATGTGAAATGGGGGCGTAGAGAAGGAGAGTGACAGGGCGCGTGCACGAGAGCTGCGTCACATGTTGGTTTGTGCGTCTCAGACTCCAGTTGTGGGTTGTTATGTAAGAACTCCATCAAAGCTAAGAGAGAACAGAGAGGTCTGAGGGCCGCCTTGGAATATTTTCTTTTTCTGCACATAGAAAATACTTTGAATCTTTATCAGATCTTTAAAAAAAAAGAAGAAAAATTAACATTAATTGATCTTTTCCTGGCGGAAAAAAGAAGAACAAACATGGAAAACAATGTGTGTCTCCATCAGCTGTTGTGAATGAATAAAAATTATGAAAAGACAAAGAAAGAAAAATTGCTTTTAAATTTACAGCAACTTACAGGCAGCTGCCAGAAAAGTACCGGTACTGTACAACTATTTCAGGACTGTTTTTGTATTTTCAGCTTTTAACTGTATTTTAATTATAAAGTATTGTCGCTTCATAACAGTTAACCCTTAATCCGTTTGTTTATTGATTACTGAGCATGCATCAGGACATATTGTTGCCATTTTTCCATTTGCAGTGGCATTTAGCAATTTGAAGTATCAGCACTGTTTTTGCATTTAATTCAGTTACTGTGATCTAACTACAGTGAATGGATTTCACTTTAAACTGACAAGACTGTGTTTTCATTCACAGTAATATCTGTAATGTTTCTGTTCATATAATTCATGTTGCTTACTACAACTTGTTGTTTAAGGCATGCAGCAGCAGTTAGCTGGAGCATCCTGGAAGGTTGCAGTGATTTATTGTCCAAACTACAAGGATGGTTTGCAGTGTGAATCTCATTCAGAGGGCACACACACAAAAAATTGCATGTGTGTGTGTGTGCTCACCGCCCCCTGGACATCAATTGTCTGTGAGGACCCGTTGTGCACAATGTCTTGGACAGCAATGCCTGCATATTAAAAATAAAAAAATAAGTCTGCCTTCTTCTCTTACTGAAACGTGTTAAAGAAGCGTGGCGCTTTCAGAGTTTGTCCCAGTGACGCTTCACTTTTAATATTCAGCTGCTCTTTCACACTTTCACTTCATGCGACGTGGCAGTCTCTCGCCTGAAGGCTTGCAACTTAATTTACTCCTCAAACATCAGGCAGTGCGGATGAATGACTATGAGTGAGTTCACACACCTCTGCAGCTTTTCAGTGCAGAAACTGGAGACGGACTCCATTTTGATCTTAAATATCACCTTTTCACTCAACCTTTATTTATACAGGTCAGTCGCGCTGAGCCTCGAGAAGCATTTACAAGAGAGACTTGTTAGAACCTTAAGTAGCCATGACAAAAAAAAAAACTCTGTGTGCTCATGTTGTGTATTTGATCACACACAGGTTGTTGTATTTCAAGGTCAAGGTTCTTCACTTGTCATATGCACCACATGTGGCACATGTGGTGGAACGAAATTGTGTACACAGGGTCCCAGTTACATCCAACAAAAGCATAAATTGTAAAGAAAAACAGTAATAAGTTCTAAGATTTAAACTTAGAATTACGCTAAACTAAGAATACTAAGAATAAAGACACCTTAACCATTTTATTTCACTGGCATTAAACCAGACCAAACCTTTCCTGTTTTAGGTCAGTCAGGATTTCCAAATGTAGTTTTATTTGTAAACACACACAAAGAAAAAGACCTTCATTTTAAGAGACCTCTCCTGTGGTGTGATAAAACTAAAATTGATCTGTTTGGTCATCATGACCAATTTTACATTTGGAACAAAAATAGAGAACCTTGAAAGTCAGAGAACATCATCCCACCTGTGAAGCACGAGGATGGAGGTATCATGTTTTGCTGCAAGTCTGGTGCACTTCTCACTTCACAAAACAGATGACATCACAAGAAAAGACCATTATGAGGAAACATTGAAGCAACAAATCAAGACATCAGCCAGAAAGTTAAAACTAGGAGCAAATGGGTCTTTTAAATAAACAACGACCTAAGAATTCTGTATAATTAGTAGCAAAATGGTTTAAGGACAATCAATGTTTTGGAGTAACCACCACAAAGTCCTAAATTTGACAGAAATTCTGTAGCAGAGCTGTAAAAACGTGTGAATGACTCTAAAGTAAATAGCACCTAACGAGCTTTTTGGATCTATCAACAAGGTTTCCTGATGCATGCTCAATAATCCAGGTGGAAAAATCTAAAAACGTTAAATCTGTTTTTTTTGAATGTCCAGAGGACTAGACTTATTATTATAGATATCAACAAGGTTATGTCTGGATTTTAAATAAGAGGAAAAGTGGCGAAAAAGCAGCAGCACGATCCACACCGTCCTCTGATGCTAAGTCACTTTGCTACAAAACCTGCAGCTAACATCATCACACTCAGTAAGATTTAGATTTAGACGATTTATACAGATTTACACAAACCTAATCTGTGCAGACGAACTCCGGGGTTCAAAACAGCATCCAGGATTTTGTGTTGTTGCATTTCTTCTTTTAAACGAGACCGTTCCTCTTCATGATCTGGGCCTGTTTTGTCCAGATCCTCCGACATTCCTTCCGCTGCAGCTTCCATTCGTTTGTTTAGCCTGATGTTTTCACATCTGTTAGATTTCGTATCATTTAACAGTTAATGAGCTGAACTCAAGCAGCGCAAATGTTACAGAAACTTTATCATTCGCTAAAAAGGAGAGACGGGTGGTTTCAAACTGAAGCTAAGGTGCATAGCATATTAAGTGTTGCCAGATCTCGCGATAAAAAAACGAGCAACCAGCTCTATGCTGCAGATCTAAAGAATAGGCGTTTCTAGAGGGCAAACACTGATTGGCTAGCTGTATTTTTTTTTTTCATTCAACCTTTATTTAGGCAGGTTAATCTCATTGAGCCTCGAGGACTCATTTACAAGAGAGACCT
>JARVLU010001462.1:8493121-8505594 GCA_031762415.1 Simpsonichthys santanae
CTGTATATATACTGTATATATATACTGTATATATACTGTATATGTATACACATACATATGATGTGGCCAGGCTGCAGAGTGTGATGCCATTTTAGACTTGGTAGGTGCTAATTGGACATCTTTAGCTCCTGCCAACATAACAGCAGACTATAAATATCTGAATAAAAAACAAACAGTAAAGCCCAAAGTTTTACAATAAGCTGTTCTAAAGTAAATAGCAGAATCTGAACTTTAAATAAATACAGTACATATATACTTTGTATATCCCTGTACTTGTCTCATTCACTGTTTTAATCAAGTGCTGAGGGTCAGCATGTAAAAGCTAACAGATAATGTTGGCTGACAAAAATTCACTTTGCTTTGTTTCAGGGTTAAAACTATGATTAACCAGCTCTTTTTAACGAAACAAAACATTTTAGATTCTAAAACCTTGTTTTTGTGGTTGGGACAGTGAATTTACAGAAATATACCAATTGTTTTTCAAGAAAATTTAGGATTTTGTCAAAGGTGCAGACTTAATAATTTAGTTTTCAAAACATAAAGATTAACAACATAAAGTGTTTTTTTTTTTCATTCATTTATTTATACAGGTTAATTCCCATTGAGCCTCAAGGGCTCATTTACAAGAAAGACCTGTTACAGACAGACAAAAGTAGATAAGGAAAAGAGAAAAACAAGGGGAGGGGAGGTTAAATTTGTTTTTGTCTCGCACTATGTCATGGCCGAGGCACAGTATGAAAGTTGCAAAAAAAAAAAAGACCTCACACATAAACAGCAACATACTAATGGCACAATACATTTATGCATGAGGAGGCCAACAAAGGCGGTGAGTTGTCCGTGGACACTGCCAGAAAGTTCCATAGTCCTGATAAGAGATGGCACAGTTTCTATCAGCCGGCTCAGCTCTGATACAGGTCCACAGATGTCCTCAGTAAGAAAGCGGGTGGGGCAGAGTAGAGCTTCTTGTTCACATAACCTCCAGGAGAAATTTGAGAAAGTTGGCCTGTTCAAGGCCAAGCAGGGAAGTCAGATTCAGATAACAGTTGTTTTTGGGACAGGCCGACTCTGCTTGATATTTTTTTTTTTTTTTTTTTTTTTTGTGTGCCTTAATAGTTCTGCTGGTACATTTTAATGGCGACTCCAAACAGCCAAATTTTGCGGTCACTCCGCCGGGCCATAATTGTAGCCTTCTCCAAGGTTGATTCCTTCAAACCAGTGAGTTCCAGGAGATGCAAGTGGCCTGCAATTCTCAGAAATAGCATCCAGCTCACAGCTTAGCTCACAAAGCATCTGAGTCTGAGTGCTCGAATCACGGCACATTCCTTCACACAAGCCAGGCAGCCTCACATATGCCAGAACCGCTGCCGACATCTTCCAAATTTGTTGATATGCCAGATACCTGCTGACTCCAAAAAGAAGGAATCCTGTTATTATAAATCCCATTATATATGCACCTTCTATATCCTCGGTGGACAATACGGAAAGACACACAATCTTCCATGCACTGCCCCAGGAATCCATAGTGTATCCAGCTGCGAGTGTCCCTTTAGGGCATGAGGGCTCTCCTTTGCCCTGTCTTCTCGTCGAGAAATATTTATCGACTGTGTTAAGAGACCAGCTGACCAGATCCATAATTTATAACTCAGAAAATATATAAGGAGAGACTCTGAAAAAGATTCACAGGACAAGAGCAGAAGCAGGAGGGAGGTAGGAGCAGGAGAGAAAGTGTCTGTCTTCGTCGAGAGCAAGCAGGAAAGTGTTAAATGATACCAGTTAGTCTTCAAAGCAGCAGAGGTTAGAGTTGTCTCCTCACAGTGAGAAGGTCGCAGATTCTCCTTCCTGATTTTTGTGTGGAGTTGGCATGTTCTCCCTGTGGATTTTCTTCTGCTTTCTCCACAGACTAAAAACATGCATGTTAGGTTCATTGGCAACTCTAAATTGTTTCTTGTCCCTCGTAACCCAGAAAACAATGAGAGTAAAGCAGAAGGATGGATGGACGGATGGACAGACTAACGGACAGATGGATGGATGTACAAACGGACAGATGGATGGATGGATGGATGGATGGATGGATGGATGGATGGATGGATGGATGGATGGATGGATGGATGGTCTCCCTTCCCCCATGACAACAACAAACAAACAGATGGAGACAAGTAGAGATGTCGGCCATCTTTAACCAAACCCGAGCTGACCAATCAGAGTAGACTTCTCTTTGGGTCCAGGAAGTAGCTGCTTCCCAGAAGTGATGTCATATGGAAGCACAAGTTATGGAGAAACTAAACGCCCTGGATACATGTGAAACCAAACAAACTCTGCTTGTAAACGCTAGTAAACAAAACTCACCCACTGACTTCCAGTCTGTGTGAAAACTCTGCAGCTCCCCTCACAGGAAACTTCTGAAGAAAACACATCTGGGACTCATGGGTCCAGGTTGTAGTCTTGCCAGCCTGGTTGGGTGGAGAATCAGGTCTGATCTGCTCGTGATTTCAAACTGCAGTCAGTTTTAGTTTTTACCTCCAAAGGTATTTTGCTCAACAGACAGCTAAGTTTGGCTAAATCAGAATAAAAGTGTTAACAGATCAACAATAACTGGCACTAATGTATTAAATAGAAAAATCAATAAGAGTCGGCGCCTCCTATGGGTCATCTTCTGGAACTGCTTGATATGTCACACCAGTATTTTACAGGTAATGTGCATAAATGTCATATGAAGCAGGACAGACATACATAGTCAAGAACACGTTAAGACTGTCATGAGAGAAGAAAACTGAATCTTTACTGCCTGTATTTATGGACATGGATCATATTTCAAGACCGTGGACATTCGTCAAAAACAAACACAGTTCATAGTTTATTCCATTCATCTCTCGGACCAGCTGCTGTGCCACACAGTCACGTACGATTCTTTCTTTTTTAATATTAAACATTATCCTCTTCTTCATGTCTGCTCAGCCTCAGGCAGATCTGTTCCTTTGGATCAAATCCAGGATCCAACATGTGTCCCTCAGAAAAGATTTAATAACAGAGGAGTTCTTTACTTAAAGCAACAAAATATGTTCCTAGTTTGTCACAATGGTTATCTTGGTGTTAATAATTCCTTTTAAACAGCAATAGTTAGATGTTTGTTGAGGTTTTGATGAAAGATGGACCTCCTAAACTGCACACGGACAGAAAAAATCAGTGTAGGGATGCCATGATGAATAAAACTAAGAAAGTGTGGCAGAAATTCAAACAAACAATCGAAAGTTTAGCCAAAAAGAAACCAAGAGAGACAGACGGGAAAAGGAATGGAGATAGAAACATAGAGAATGTAATAAAACAAATTAACAAATTGATAAACTGTGAGGATTTGTGTTTTTTAGTGTCTCCCTCATGTAATCAACTCCTGCCTCCACCACATGTTCTCCTTCCCCATGTCTTTTTCCGTTAGCGTCTGTGTTCCTCGTTGTCTGGGCATTGTCTCGTGTGACGTAATGGTTCTGTCTTCCTCCGTGTTCTTCCCAGCACCATTTTATTTTTCCTGCAAGTCGGCTTTTGTTTTTCTTTATTACGGTAGTTATATATTTCTAATTTAAATCCCGAGTTCTCCGAGTCCTGCCTGCACATGGGTTCTATCACACACAAGAACCGCAACGTAAACTAACCATAAGTGACGACAATCCTGCTAAGAGTTTAGCTGTGAAACTGCAGAATATATGACATAATCTTTGACGTATTTTGTAAAATGTAACATGTTGCTGCTACAGTGCTGGACTAAATTTACTGATGTGTGTTTAAAGAGCTTTTACTCATCTATAATGTAAAAAAAAGAAAAAAACTGCAGTTAATTAATGCAGATTATGACATCAAGCTACTGAAAGGTCAGCTGATTCAAGTTAATCTTTTGACAACTGAGCCACAATAACTGTCTGACTCACACTTTCCCACAGATAACCTGCGACGCGTTTCCACTGTTTTTATAGAGTAAAATGTCCAAACAAGGCTGGCGGTGCAGAGAAGATCAGTGTTTTGTTTGCACCGAGCTGAAAATGTCTGTTGCAGTAAAATACAAGCAAATAAAAAGACAAACTTAACTGGATCTTTGTGACATGGCAACACATCTGAGACAGGTGAGGTTCATATCAAGCTGCCTTTGACCAGTAACGACATTGTTCACCAATCAAAGTTCAGAGGTTTGATCCCTATAGCCCAAACAGGGCTATTCAACTTATTGCTCAGGGGTCAGTGAATGAACGCCAAGAGCTCAGGGGCCGGACATCCAGCAGTTATTGTCATTAAGAACGTTTGTTTTATGATTTAAAATCTAGTTTTATTAAAAAAATGAACTCGTGGTGGGCCGATCTGAGCACACCCATGGGCCTGATTTGGCCCCCGGGCCATAAAGCATGCCAAAGTGTCTTTGGGCGATACCCGCTCCCATTCCCCCACAATCCCAGTATGCTTGCTGGTGTATGAAGAAGATATATTGATAGCTTTATTTGTAGTTTGCAGCATTGTCAGCAGGCTTTTACATAAAGATCATACAAATGTGAACATGATATTAACAACCATCATTACAGCAAAGAAGTTTGAGCTCAGTAATTCATGATACCTTTTAATTATTTAATAATTTAATTGCTTGTGGTATGAAATAAAATGTCCTGTTTCTTGAGAATAAAGGAAGGCAGTACCTTCGCCCTGAAGGAAGCAACTCAAATGAGGATCTTGGGGGATGTGTGTTGTCTACTTTAATCTTGTTTGCCTTCCTCATAATTCTGTCCATGCATATTTTTTCCATACTCTGCAGAGCGGTCCCTAACAGTTTGCTGGCTGTACTATACTTCAAGGATTTCTTCTGAGCCTCTATAGCATTGCCAAACCAACATATGTTACAAAACATTAAAATACCCTCAATAAAAGCTGAATAAATCATTAAAAACATTGAGTTATTGACCCTAAAAGACTTGAGTTTCTTTAAAAAAATACATCCTCTGCTGAGCCTTGGTCAGCCCATGAGTCCCATTTTAAATGACGGTCCACACCCAGCATGCTTCAATCTGGTCTCCAGTGATGGTGGTTGGAGAGAATGACTGATGCTTCTTGAAGTCAGTAGTCATTTCATTTTTGTGTGTTTGTGTGTGTGTGTTCAGAACCTATTTCGATTTTTGCACCAATTAATGAAAACTGGTCCCTGCTCCTCTTCCTCGTTGTTTAAGAGGCTTCCCAGGGCCGTGAAGGTTTAAAAGTGACAAATGAAGTGTGTAAAATGCAGTGCCTATAAAAAGTACACACACTTATTGATTTTTTGTCTTTATTGCTGTCATAAATCACTTATGGTTTATGTAAACTGGCCTTTTCGAAGAATTTTATTCTTTTTTTTTTTTTCAAAGAACTTTACACATTCTAACGTTTTGAAAAAGTAAAAATGACATGAGTTAACCTTGCCCCACTTTCCAACTACCCCAATTTTAAAATAAACATATGGATAAATAATGTTTTTGTCTGCTCCCTTCTGCAGGGGTTGTCACAGAAATATTTTTGCAATGTTTTCCATCAGGTGCCTTGCCTGATGTGACCTGGAGTTGAACCTGCAGTCTCAGAAATACAAGACAATGACACTGACCACCAAGTACCACAGTCTACTAATTAGTAATTAAAAAAAAAAAATGAAATGCCATTAAACATGTGCACACGTACTACTTTGTACCATCTTGTGCTTAGTTTACACTATAAAACAAAGATTTTTCTTTTTTTGTCTCAAAATCCAATGTTTAGTAAAATTTGAGACGTGAAGAGTTGCATGTACTGTATTTATATATTCAGTCATAATATGGAGACACACTGATTATATGTATACTGTCTTTAATTTCACATGGAATTAATAACTTTGTATGGTCAGGTGCAGACAGCTCGTCTGCACCTGTAAAAGGAAGTCTTCATTGACATAATTTCTCTTTATTGATCTGAACAAAAATGATCAAAAGAAATAGCTATGCATGCTGCACAAACCCAAACACCTCAAACTAAATTTTACCATCACTACTGTCCTCCACTGGGCAAGATGGGGGTTTTATTTCACCACTATACTATACTGTATATACAGTATATACATATGCACTGATTAGTCTTTATAGAATATGTTCCATTATGTTTGTAGAGCTGTAGCAGAGTGCTGTATGAATGTGTGTGTGGAGGTCAATGAGGGCACAGATTGTGTTGTAAAGCACTTTGAGTATCTTGATTACCGTAGATAGAAAGGCACTATATAAGTACAGTCCTATATAAGTTCAGTCCTATATAAATACAGTCCATTTACCATTTAGAAATGCTAAATTTACTGAACAAAGAAGTTCCGTTTCAATATTTCACAATAAGCCTGAATGTATCATTAAAGTCTAACCAGGTTGAGTCAGGTCCTCTGCACGGATTCTTCTTTGTTGAAATGTTTTGTCTTTTAACCAGAAGACTGCTTCAGTCTAACAAGCTGCAACAAAGTCAGTCTTATAAACAGCACCTTCTCACAGTGGATCAACCAACTTGCTAGCGACAACCAAAACTAGCTGTTCACATGATAAAGGTCTTTAGTGCCCTTTAAAAGCCACTGGGACGTTGTGTTTAGAAATTAACGTCTCAGTTTTTCTGAAACTCCTGCAACATACGGGACGACCACTGGTCTGGGTCTGGGTTCCTCCTTTTCACCTGATGGCTGGTTGGAGTCCTGTTTGGGTTTCTTCTCTGCTTTTGTCCTGTTAGCATAGATTTTGGATAAAAGAAGAAACATTCCAAAGAGGAATCTGTCAAGATGACCTGACTCAACTTTGTTAATTTATCTTCCTGGATTGTTGAGCATTATCAGGACGTGCCATTAAAGTGTTAACGTATGTCCATTAGTCACGTCTTAGACAAAACAGCAGCAATACATCTGTGTATTTAAAATTCAGCTCATCGCTACCAAATAAAATTAAACTGTGGCACTAATTACAATTACACTGCATTAAAATTAGAGTTAGACCCCTGCAGTTTTTACTGTTTGAAAACTATTCACATGGCATATCATAATTCTCGTTTAAGATAGAAACGTGATTCCAAATGGAAAAACATGGACAAAAATCAGGCTGTTAATTTCAAAACTTTATTTTCTGACAACATAGAAACATCACTCAAGATGAACAAAATGTTTTTTTTCTGCTGATTAAAAACCCAACTTTATTAAAAGTAGACCAGCTACCATTAATAATATTAAAATTTGTCCTATTAAAGTGTTCTTGGCACAGATCGTTTAGAGTTTTCCAGCTTAAATTCTGACAAAACGTGTCCCAAAGTGACAACTGCATCAGTTAGTGCTGAACTTTAGCATGAGTACTTTATGCATCCATCAAGTTTACTATGAAGAAATCATGAACGTGCCTCTGGAAAAAAAAACTAAACATACGCAAATATGCATAAAAAGTAAAATTCGAAATGTATTATGAACACATATTAACAAAAAGGACCGTTGAAATTTTAAGCTTTGATTCATAGAATCCTATCTTTGATTTAAGTGCAATGACCATGAATACAAACACTAAATTAGAAACAGGTGAAGGAAAAAAATGAAAACCATTCTCATATTTTCACAGTGTTGTGCAACATACAAGCAAAATGCCAGCAAATGCTGTAATGTTTCACAGAATAAACATTGTCTTGTTCAAACTGAATATCAATCTTTATAAAAAGTTCCAGTCAGACTGATGTCTCCTGAATAAAACCAGAAGAGATGAAAAGAGAAAGCTCACTATCAGACTTTATGGACACAAAGAAATGCACATGTTAGTTTTACATAATATCTGTAGTTGCACTGAGCATCAATACTAAAATAAATATAGTAAAATATTCTAAATTATATGTAATAAGTACTTAACTACAGTGAAGTGTTAAAGGAAATGGTCAGTGTTGTGGAACATGGGGTGCTGAGGGTGCTACAGCACTGCTTTGGATAACAAGAAAGAACGTGGCAACAATTAAATAATATTAATAAATGAATAAGTAAACACATTTTGGAAAAATTGCTGAAGTTTAGCTAAATAAAGAGAAGAAGAAAGATCATTTGGGAGATTGTGTCAGACTAGCTGTTTTATTTCAGATTATTCTGAATATGTTTGAGCATATTTTGACTGTTTTTAATAACTAATGTGATTAGCTTTTAAATAACTTAACTCTAAAAATGTGAATAAAATGCACGTTCAATTTTCTTTAGGAACTAAGAGGGTTTTGTGAGCTTACCTTTTACATATTGGCTCATTCCCATCAAAAGTTTTGGCGTAAAGTTAAAATATGTGATTTGCTAATCTTGAACTACATAAAAACTAAAGAAACTGATAAACTGTTTTAGTTTAGGTCAAAACTGATAAAGTTTGATGGTAATTTCCAGTCACTGATGGGGCTAAAAGGAACGGGACCTCTTCTGAGCTCCAAAGAACGCACCACAGTTCTCCTCAGAGCTGCTGATGTTACATAACGCTGCTGTGCACATCTGAACGGCTCACTGAACTTTTATTCTTTCAGGCCACAACAAAATGTCAGAACTGTAATTTGCTTGAATCTTTGAGTCAGTTGTCGTTCAAGTCAACCAGCTATTTCCTGTCACACAGAAGAAGGGCTTTTATCACAATGTCTACACTGTAATGAAATGAAGTAAACAAATCCTATTTTAATTATCCATCCATCCATCCATCCATCCATCCATCCATCCATCCATCCATCCATCCATCCATCCATCATCTTCCGCTTATTCCGAAGCCGGGTCGCGGGGGCAGCAGCTTGAGCAGGGAGGCCTTGACATCTCTTTCCACAGCCACCTCTTCCAGCTCTTCAGGGTAGATTCCAAGGCGTTCCAAGGCCAACTGAGAGACATTGTCTCTCCAGCGTGTCCTGGGTTTTTTCCAGAGTCTCCTCCTAGTCGGACATGTCTGAAGCACCTCTCTAGGGAGGTGCCCAGGGAGCATCCCTACCATATGCCCAAACCACCTCAACTGTCTCCTCTCAATATGGAGGAGTAGTGGTTCTACTCAAGAGTCTCTACCAGATAACTGAACTTCTCACGCTATCTCTAAGGGAGAGTCCAGCTACCTTGTGGAGGAAACTCATTTCAATTGCCTGTATCCACATTCTCATTCATTTGGTCACTAACCAGAGCTTGTGACCATAGGTGAGGGTAGGAACGTAGACTGACTGGTAAACAGAGAGCTTCACCTTACAGCTCAGCTCTCTCTTCACCACAATGGACCGGTACAGAGTCCGCAATACTGCAGACACTGCACCGATCCATCTGTCAATCTCAATGTCAGTATGCCACCCCATTACAAAAATAGAGTGCTGCTCCAGAGTAGCTAGGAAGTGACAAGATCAAATGTAAACAGCAAATGAGTCATGTTTGATAACATTTTAATTGGTTCTGATTGTACAACAACTTGAGAATCAATACACACATGTTAACATGTGTAATATCAATTTCATCTATCAATTTTCATAAACAAAGTGATGTTACATTCTATTCTGCACTTGTGGGTTCCTTCAGGCTTGTATGTATGTATGTATAAAGAATGAAACACACATTATTTACCTTCCACTTCAATTATATTCTACTTTTTTTTTTACTTTGTTCTGGTCTATAACATAGAATACCAATGTAATACTTTAAAATTGTGGTTCTAGCAACACAAAATGTGTAAAAGTTCAAGAAGTGTAAATACTTTTTTGTGGTACTATGCAAATGCTACTAAAATATTCAGAAATGCTCCAATCTTTCCATGATGTCTGCAAATATTGTAATCAAAAATGTATTTAATACAGTCTTTTACCAAAATTCTCAATATTGTATTGACTTGAAGTACCTCCTATTTTGCCTTTAGTTTTAGGCTCTAGGAGCTGCATATAAAATTGCTCCTAGTCTGGTCTAGCTAGCTGATGGAGGCAAAGCCTGCCTGACAGCAACTCTTACAGTTTAACGCTTACATTTGGCTGTTTACAAAGTCTAATAAGCATGTCCCTGTGGCGGACTGTGCATCTGCAGAGGAGAAGATTGCATTTTAGCTCCATTGTGGGGCTTGTGGTCCCCTCATCTGATCTGACAGGCACTATGACAAGTCCTATCTGCCAGCTAACTGATAAGTGTAGCTTGAGCTGCACTCAGGTCTCCCTCAATCCAATCATATGACAGTCCCAGTGAATAGCTTCACTCACCACAGCATGGCAGGACTATCCTAGCTCACTCACTAATACAGTAACATTGCAGGCTGTTGGTGGAAAGCAAGACACACAGGATGTTTGAGTGCTGTGTTAAACATGCTTCATCAGCTTGAATTATGCAAGTTAAATTGTGATGTTTGGTCCATCATTTGATGTATTCAGTGAAATGCATGAAGGATGCAAAAAGGAACAGAGCATTATGGAGAGATTTTTTTGTTTTGTTTCAAAAAGTAAATTAATGCAATCTCCTTTGAGACAGAAATTGTCCTACTTTTTAAATGTTTATTTTATTTACTTATATTTTTAGGGTTTCTTCTCTCAGATATGACTCAGTTGTTTCTACAAGCACTATTGCTTTTATGCATTAAGGTATTCGGTCAAAAGTTTGTGTGTTTTTTTTTTTTTATTATTCCCATGGTAAAATAAATCCAAATACTTAGACATCAAATCTCTACCTGGACCAAACTTTGGTTTCAAACAGTCTCTGATCTAATAGAAACTTTTTTTTTTAAATTGCAGTTCTCCAACTCTCCCGGAGACTTGTTGTTGCCTGCATATAAATGTTTCAAGCACCAAGAGCTAAACAACACTTTCATGGTACAGTTACTTCTATTGCCTCCTGTAGAAGACAATTACCTCAAATTGTATAGGAGCTGCAGCAACAACAAACAACAGCAACCAACAAATAAACATGAAACTATTCACTTTGGTTTAAACGTATAACAAATGGAGCAATTTTTCAAAACTTAATTTAGCACATTACTGTAATTGTAAGAAAAAGGTACAATTGCCAACTGCAGAGATTAGATCGGTTTAGAGGTAAACATAATATTTTAAGTAGTAGTCACTATGGATTTGGCACAAAACATTCAACATCAATGGCTCTCATTGAACTAATAGAAGAGAAAACAACTGCTGTTGACCAAAAACAGTATTGTGTTAGTGTTTCTGTTGAATTAAAAAAAGGCCTTCAACACTACTGACCCCACCATTCTCCTTGAAAAACTTAATAAATATGGCATTAGAGGATTAGTACTACAGTGGGTATCTAGTTATTTGAGCAAGAGACAGGTTGTAAAGGTAAAATATGTAAGATCTGAATTTTGTGTAAATGGATGTGGAGTGCCTCAAGACTGTGCTAGACATGTTCCTGTTTGTAGGATTTTACATAATTTTATAATGCAGCTTTTTGTTTTGTTTTTATATATTATTTATTCTATTTACTTATCATTTCTTATGAATGTCTGTTGTCTGCACCTCATCTGTGTTATTTCCTTAAAACAGGTCTCTCTTGTAAATGAGTTCTCAAAGCTCAATTGGACTAACTGTATAAATAAAATATGAATCAACACACACACACACACACACACACACACACACACACACACACACACACACATTACTCTATGGGAAAAGGCATGACCATGTCAAGATTACTGTGTGCGAGAGCAATGCTGCTGTTTCTGCACCTGCAGGATGTGAAAGGCACATTGGACCTCCAGGAAAGAAGAGAAAGAGAAGGAGGTGGAGACCAAAGAAATGAGCCAAGACATAAATGGTATTGATTGAATTGGTGCATGCCCATCCTCATTCATAAACAAGGACAACCTGCCACATATTTACAGAAGATGGGTCTCGGTGACAATGAGCCGCTGGCATGGATCCCAGCATCACCTGTGAAAAGCTTCCTTCATGAGGTCTAATCACAAAGCACAGATGCAAACAGCTAACTCAAACTTCCCGGGAACAAATCGACAGGACCTTGATGAGGCTATTTACTCCATTTGGCCTTCTTTTCTGCCTCAGTGACAATGTTTTACAAGAAATGTGATTACACACACAAAGTCCTGTATTGATCAGAAAAGAGGAGCTCCTTTGTGTTGCAAATGTCAGTGAAATACTTCTAAAAGACTGAAGATAGCATTCAGCTCAGAGAGAAGCCAAATCTGATCACAGGAGCTGAACCACATGTCCGATGACAGAGATAAAGTTCAAAGACACATTTTCACATGGATATCAGCTTTGATCTCTGTTTTCTATTTTGCATAAATTACAGCAGCAATAACTATGCTTCATGCTTTCAAGACCAAGCACACAAACCCCGCTAAAATATGAAATTATATACAGGTAGTCCTCGACTTACAGCGCCATCGACTTACGGCGCCGCCCCCAGTGATGTCATCGCGCCGTTCATTGCCTTTTTTATGCAGCATTTTATATATTTTTTCGTTTTTTTAAGTTTAGAGTATTTTGTTAGCTAACTG
>JARVLU010001462.1:8511581-8524600 GCA_031762415.1 Simpsonichthys santanae
GAGCAAAATTTTGTTTCTTTTCGGTTTAATTGAAAGTTTTAAAATGGAAAAATAAAAAAAAAAAAAAAAAGAAAAAAACACAAAACAACTAGACTTCATAACTGTCAAACCAACTCACTTCATATCAAACACACATTTGTTCAAACTCACCATCACCCCAAAAACAAACAACTCGGAGCAGAAATAGAAGTTTCCAGCTTTGAACCAGGAAACACCATAACCGAGAAGATAAAGAATTTAAACAATGAACTGAGTTAAAACATTGCTGGATTTTCAAATACTGAGAACAATTTTCATACTTTTGTTCTCTCAGAGTCAGAAAATTGACAGTTGCATGTCCGAGGGTCTGGAAAAACTTTGAACTGTTTTGGATTAATTTAGAGAAAAGTAAAAAGAGTTTGTGGTTTTAAATATATATATCAAAAACTACATTCAAAAAGGTCAAAAGTTCACAGTTAGCTGCAAAACAACTCCAGTGCTGGACTGAAGCAAGAGGCCAGTTGATCCAGTTCTGTCACTGGAGTTCTGGCTCTCAGGAAAACTGTTGCTGCAGAAGCAGCAAGTCTTTACTGAACCTAAATACAGAAGTTATGTTTGGGGGGGAGGGGGGGGGGAGCTGGGGGAGAATGAACAAGCTAAAACTGAACAGACCAAAATGTTTTAACCGATACGCTCCAAACCAGCTCAGATCCAGCACCTGAGTGAAAAGGGTTGAGAACTTTCCTCTGAGGCTACAAATCCTCGTGAATCGTTGTGTGGCTGCGTCTGTTCAGCCAAGCTTCCAGCAGAGGAAGGTGTGCGTCCATCCAGCGGATGTTGTCTTCGATGGTCTCGTAGGTCTGTTGGATGCACCTCATCTTGGAGCCAGTCTCTTCAGTGAGAGAGTCGAAGAAGCTCCGAACCTGAACAAAGGAAATGGAGGGAGGATTAAAAACACAAGAAACTCAGAAGCAACATTTTGCCTTTAATGAACAACAAATATATGAGGTCAAATTAAAACGAGTATAAACTCTGGAAATTAAAAAAGACAGTTGAATGTCGAATTTCATGGACTCACTCTTTCGCGGGTTTTCAACATAAGATTGTGCACGACACACGATTGGCTGATTGATGGAAGGCGACCAACCAGAGCATTGTGCTGAGGGGCGAACAGGCCATCGAGAGCACTGGGACATTTCCTGGTGGCCTGGCCCGCTCAGTGATAGTCGAGGGTTTCTCTTTCTGAGGCTGTGTGTTACAGAAGAGCAGAGACACACAACAGGCAGGAGCGCAACCTGTTGCGTGTCTCTGCTCTGCTGAGACAGCCTCAGGAAAAGAAAGGAGGAGCAGAGGTGGGATCTGTCTTTCCCCATCACTGCTGCTCAGGGAGCTCCAGTGTGGCAGATACCCGAGTGAGCGACATGGATTCATTATTTAAAATCAAGCGCAACCTGAACCGAGCCTTTAGTCCAGCTCCTCGGCAACCACTGAGCGGGCCAGGCCACCGGGAAATGTCCCGGTGCTCCCGATGGCCAGTCCGCCTCGGCTATTGGCTCAGTAACTGTAGCATTGTCTGTCTGCTTTCTGTTGCTGTGTTCTTTTAGAGCATTTAGAGTTTAGAACACTGTGAAGAACATTGCAAGAGTGTGGGAAAGGTTTACAAAGCATTTAAATATATATATAAATACTAAAATAAATATAGTGTCCCTACTTCGTGATTTTACACCCATCGCTGAGGCGTCTTGAATGTAACCCCCGCGATAAGTGAGGGTCTACTGTATTCTTAATGCGTAACAAAACTCCCAAAAGGCATCATTTACCTCATTCAGCATCTCTCTGGTGGAGTACTGGTTGGTCACTCCAGTCACCATGTAGGACACAGAGTTGGAGCCGAGGTCAAACCTGTTGCATCAACAGAAGAGTGTCATTTTAAACCCGTATTTTAAACTTACCGGTAATAATCTGGGGAACTAGTCAGTCAGCAAAAATACAGAACTAAAGACTGGACTAACTGGATCCCAAGGTGCAAAACTATTAGTTTGAAACACACGTCTCCATGTTAGTGTAAACATCAAGCTGTAAACACAAAATAGTCTGTAAAAGTTTTACTGTCACAAGTTAGCACAAGTTTTAGAATATTTCTCTTTCCTAAAATAACACACATTCATACAGTGAAATCACATCTCTATGGTAAATGTTGTGTGGACTATATTTGGGGAGTGTGATAATAAGAAGTCCAAATCAAAGCATTGCAGGGTGTGAAACTTGACTTACTTCTTGATCAGGGTGACCCAGTTGGTTTGGAGGAAGTCCCAGGCCATCTTGTAGCCACGGGGGTTCTTGGCAACAGACACAACCACGTCAGGGAGGTCCTGAGTCTTCATCACTTCACCACTAAGGCTCTGCTCCATCATCCTGCAGACAGAAAGCAAGAAGAAAATGTAGAATCTGGTGCAAATTACATTCCTGCCTCTGTATTTATGATTTGCTGTTGCTCACCACTTGAGCTTATCCTGCAGCGGGGTGACAGTCATTGCGATCTTCATGCGGCTCTTGACAGACATCTGCATTGAGCTGCGGTACTTCTCGAACAGGAAGTCCCAACCCTCTGGTGTGCGAGCTCCGATCACAAACACGGCCATTGTGATATCCACAGGGAGGCTAAAAATTGGGAGGGAATGATCTCAGTTTCGGAGAACACACCCAGAAAATGCCAATTCTGAAAGAAACGCTGGTTGTGCTGTTTGGGACTGTGACCTCTGACCTCATGGTGCCGTCAGAATCCTTCCACTGGTTAAAGAGCTGAGTGGCTTTCTTCAAACAGGGAGCGTAGTTTCTGACGCAGGCAAACAGCAGCAGGTAACTCCTCAACACTCGCTGAGACACCGAACCAGAGTCACTCCACTCCTGCTGGTCGATCAGATCCCGGAACAGATCCACGATGAAACTCTGAAACACACGAGCAGTCGGGCTGTAAAACCTGCATGAAAGGGCCGACAAGTCAGACAAACTCGGGGTGTTACTGGTTATGTTGTCAGTCATGCTGCTATGCTAACAACACTGTGAGTGCAGAGTCCTTACTTTCATTTGGTTCTCCAGCTCAGGCATGTCTCTCTTCTCCATCAGCTTGTAAAGAGGAACGAGTTCTCCAAAGCCCCGAGTCACAGCCATGATCTCAGTCTCTCTGGACAGGTACAGAGACAGCTCCAGGGCCGTGTCCAGCCTCACCTTCCCAACACTGCAGCACAGAGAACAAGTTTCTCATCAGAACAGCCCTGAACTAAAACCAGCTCTTCAAAGAAATCAACTGTAAACAGCTTCAAAGCTTAAAAAAGAAGGGGGAAAAAAGTAACCAAGTTTTCTTTCTGAACCATACGGTTGGTATTAATTTGAATGTATACTTGGATCATAATTAAAATACTACAGAAACTTTTTTTTTGTTGTTTTTTTTGTATGGAATATGAGTGCTGAATGACTACAGAAGCTAAAATGGGGTTGTTAAAGATAACACGAGCTAACAGCTAACAGAAGCAAAACAATTTTGAACACTAGCTAAATAAGTGAAACGCTAGCTAAAAGTAAAAAAATAAAAAGCAAAAAGTGAGGTCAAATGAGCAAAGGGTTAGCTAAACACAGCATGGCTAGCTTAAAGTGTATCAAAAGGCTAGATAGAAGACAAAGTAACAAAAGGCAGGCTGAAAATGAAAAGTAGCTAAAAGACTAGCTAAAAACTATAAGTAGCTTAATGGTAAGTAAAAGTAGCACAAAAGTAGCTAAAAGTCAAAGTAGTGTAGAGCAAGTCTGCAAAGGCAGATTTCAAAGAGAACAAAGTTTTTGAAGAATTTCAATGTATTTCTGTGAAGAAAATATTTAAAGTTAAACACCTCAAAAAGTATAAAAGTTACAAATAAAAGTCAGAGCATCCATCTTCTGAATGTGCTGAACGTTTTGAAATATGAGTAGTTAAAATAGCGTTAAAATAAAAACAACAAGCAGTTGAATGCTGACTCAGCAAACACACACAGTAACATTAATGTCGTGCAATGCATTCAAACGTTTCTAGTGGGAAACAGACCCGACAAGCTGAAAGACGTTCTGGATGAGGCTGGCTCTGTCGTTGCCAGACAGGGCTGTATGGTTGTGCTGCAGCACTTTAATAATGGAGTCCCAGCCGTCGCCTGCATAATGGACTATGTAGTAGCCACTCATGTTCACATTAAACTTCACCCAGGCCACCTCCTCTGGCAGGTACAGGACATCTGATACAGTGTGAAGAATGGGTAGAGTAGATGTTTGAGGGTCTATGAAACCAGCAGGAAACACAGAGACTGAGCGAAATACTCACCAGTTTTAGTTTTGAGAAGGAAACGGTGGACGGTGCTGGACGCACTTGTCTGGTATGTCAGTGGGATCTGCCACAAGAATCTAGAAACACAAAGTTAAAAAAAAAATAAACAACAGATGAAAAGCTGTGAAAGACGAGTTCTGCATTAGAGCTAATAAAGAAAAGTGTAGTATCTAAAAATATCTATTTGTGAAGTTCTGATATATAAATAACATTTTAATTCTATAAGAAAGAGTTTAAAACATTCCCTGCAGTCAAACGTGGGGCTTCTGTAGAAACAAATGCTGCACATTTATGATATCTGCTTTAATTCTTACCCTTCAGTGAGGGAGGGGTTGTCTGTCCTCAGGAAACGCTCCTGCCTGAGCCTGACCTCCCGACCTTTGACCTCCACAGTGACCAGTGGGAAGCCCTCCTGCAGTGTCCAGGTGTCCATGATGGCTTTGACATCCAGCTCGTCGCCAGAGTACCACTTCTAAACCCCATCACACATAAACAACTGGTTTTACATCAGAACCTGCTATTTGTATTACTTGTGACAAATAAAAAAAAAATAAAAATAAAAAAAAAAACAGAAATAAATAAAATTATTTGGGGAAAAATATTAACTAAGAGGCTTGTAATTAAGTCAAACTACCAAAAAAGCTCTTGCTCAGGTAATTGTGTTCTAATGGTTTAATGTGATGAATTGCATCTGTTTTGTTGTCAGAATGAATTGTTTTACTCACAGAAGCTCCAGACTGAAGTTTACGTTTGGAGCAGAATTCCAAGTGTCTCATCCGACCTACATCCAAATCATCGGAGCTGCAGATCTGACGGCGTCAAACGCAGAATTTAGCAGACAAAAACAAACGAACAACAAAATAATCAGACAAAACTAATCTACACGTACACCTTCACTAACACATCGGGATATTAGGACAACTACGTCACCGATCCTGCAGGATTAAATGAGCAGGGAAATGCACAACACTACCATCCAAGCACCAATCACAACAGAATGAAAGAGACAAGGTGTAAAGGCTCATGAATATTAGCAGCTGCTTGAACTGCTACAAACCTTTGGAGGATTTAGTTTCTGAGGCCCAAAAGATTTTATTTTGTTGCCGTTTGAACTCTCGCTCACTGACTGCCGTTTATCTTGAACCATTTTGCACATTATAAAATGCAAGTGAACCTTGATGTTTTTGGTGCAAGTCATGCACTGTGCAGGAAGAACAGACATACCGGTAGTTTGTTTTTTTTTTGTCCAAGGCATCACAGAGTGATGGATCCTAGTGAGCAGAGGAAGCAATTTTATCCACCACAAGGGGCAATGGCGGAGCCAGGGGGTGGCCAATGGTGGCCTTGGTCACCATACATTATTCTTTTCCCGCCACCCCAATTATTTAAGGAAACAATATTTTTAAGCAAAATGAAAACTAAAAAAAGCATAGTTTCCTCAAAATATAGAGGTGGCTGGTTTGTTTGTATGTATAATGCATGCACCAACAAATTATTTAATGACAGTTTTTATATAAGATGTAGTTTAATATTTATGGCACTGGCCACCTTGGATTTTGACATGGCAACCGTTCAGTAGTGACCTTCCTTATGTCTACACAGTCACACACCAAAATGGAAGTTGGCACCTCACTTATTTCTCAAGTTATCCAGTTCACAAGATGGATGGACAGGCGGGCAGATGGAGGTATTTCCAATTCCCCTCTTCGCTCCTTCACAGGGGACAACTAATCCTTACATTTGACAGACGTATGTTTTCATCCCTTAAATCTTGTAATTTGAGTGATTTCTAAATAAATCTGTGCTTAAAAGGGTTTGATCAGACTGCGATCACCTCCAATGTCAATGAAGTTTAAAATTTCATGGATTGCTTTGATATTCGCAATAAATATCATTTTGTGTCATCATTTCTCTGGCTGTATGAAAGTGAACGCAACCTTCCTTTGTGCTTTTTGACTTATTTGCTGGATTAGGCATGAATTGTTAAGGCTGAATAATATATCTGTAATCATCAGCATCATCAATTCCTGATGTACTTAAAAAGATTTATTAAGTTTTACTCATTTCGGATGATAAAAACTGCAGAAAGAGAACGACCCAGAGAGACTTGTCACTCACATCAGTCAGGCTCTCCCACAGGTGGCTGTTCACCGTGTTCTGGTAGCTGTAGCGCTTCAGGTATCGGATGATGCCGATCTCAAAGGCCTCAGGAGTGAGGAAGTCCCGAAGCATGTTCAGAATACACGCTCCCTAAAACATAACCCATTTAAAAGTAACGCTGCAGAATTACTGCCATTTCTATAATCTATCCAAATAATTATTTAAACAAATGTTTTATATTCCACACATTTTTTGTGCGAGACCATCGACTGCCGGAGTCTTTCACTGCTGACCTTGTCGTATGACACATCATCGAACATCTCCTGGATCTGTGTGGGGTTTTCCACCGGAGTGGAGACCGGGTGGGACGAGCTGAGAGAATCCACCTCCATAGCCTCAAAACATTTGCCCAAGAAGAAGTCATCCTGAGAATAACGAGAGAGATGTTTTAGCTGCTTCTTGTTGCCTGAAAACAAAATGTTTCCATATTCTAGTTCATTTTATTTGATTTTAAAAAAGTCTGTTCTGCAATAGGAAGGTTTTGAATCAAATATAATCAAAATAAAAACTGTAAGAACTGTTTTCTGCGCTCAGCTCTCACCACATGCAGCTCTGGGTAAGTGATGTCCAGGGAAATAAACTCCATGAACTTGGCAAAACCCTCGTTGAGCCACAAGTCGTTCCACCACTCCATCGTCACCAAGTTTCCAAACCACTGAAAACACACGAAAAGAGCATTTTTTTAACCAAAAAAAAAAAAGTGTCTTCGCGTTTAGAAATAAATTTGTACAGGATTTATTTTTACTACCTGGTGAGCGAGCTCGTGAGCGATGACCTTTGTGATGGCCAGTTTGTCGGAGGCGGAGGACTTGTCAGGGTCAAAGAGGAGGGCAGTCTCTCTGTAGGTGGTCAGACCCCAGTTCTCCATCGCTCCAGACTGGAAGTCAGGGATGGCTGCCAAGTCTGCGACACAACAAAAGGAAGAAAATACTGTAAATATGAAGCAGCTGATACATAAACCAAAAAATTAACGACACTTTTCATAAAAGATGCTGTTTAATATCTACGACTTGTCCCCGAAATATGCTTCATTTTGTCATAAAAGCTAAATAATAAACCGTATCTCCACCAACCCTGTTTGGGAAGCGGGTAAGGGATGTCAAAATAATTGTCATAGAAGTCCAACAGCTTGACCGCAGCATCCAAAGCAAACGCCGTCTGGTTGATCTTCTCAGGGACAGAATAAACGGAGATCTGACGGGGAAGCACAGCACAGAGCTATGAGCAAACGTTCACTGCTTCTGAGTTTACATGGCAGTCAAAGCCTGCCTCATTAAGAATAATTCACCTCAACTCCGTGCCGCGTGGTCCTGCTCACAGACAGGAAGTCGGACACGATGTAGGCCACCAGGTAAGTGCTCATTTTTACAGTCGTGTCAAAGTGATCCTCAAGTAAACCACCAGGCAGCTCGACGGTTTTAACCTGAGAAACACCACCTCACAGCCATTAGGGTCTTATTAAGTTCACTGTGAGGGTTTATTAACCTGCAGCAGATCCTCGTTTGAGATACGATGTGAGCACGCGCACCTTGGGCATGTTGGAAATGGCTATGTGGCGTGGCTCTCGTGTGATCCGAATGGTGAAATTGGCTTTGAAGGCGGGCTCGTCAAAACAGGGGAAGGCACCGCGAGCAAATGTTGCCTCAAACTGTGTGGACGCCATGACTCTGTGTGAAGTAAAACATTAAACAAAAAAAAAAAAAGAATGCTATTGTTGTAAAAATACTTGCAGAACACTTTACAGAGGTATTCTGGTCTTACCGGACCTCCCCGCTGCTTGTGCGATAGCTGCTTTTGTAGAAGCCGTGAAAGCTGTCGGACAAGTTCGCAGCAAATTCCAGCTGGACCTCGTACCTCCTGCCTTTGGTCAGAACGGAGTCCGACAGCAGGGCCAGCTGATGGAAACAAGGATACTCCAGCACCTTCAGGGGCCTCGCGCCTTCAGGACCCAGGAGCAGCACGTTAGACACGTGCATCTGCTTGGCGTGGAGAATCACGGCGCTGGTGGCTTCGTGCACATCCAGACTGATGCGAACAACACCGGTGAAGTCGAGGGTGGTGAGGTTTGGGTGGAGGGTCAGGTCGTAGTGCAGCGGGCTGACAGTTTGGGGAAGCCTCATCCGGTCCCAAGGGAAGGGCTGACCATTGGTGGCCACGGGGAGGTCTTTGGGTTGGCGGATCTGAGCTCCAGATGAGGGAGGACAGAGAAGAAGAAGCACCAGCAGGAAGGGAAACATGGTGGCAGGAAAATCCTCTCACCTGGAAACACAAAACCAGACATTTAATTTCAGCTTCGCACTTTGTTGCCTTGGCAACTCAATGAACTGAATGAGGCACTTTCGATTCAACACTATCAGCTGAAGTGAATACACAATAATATGCAATCTTGATATACACGTTAAATATATTATCTACAAATGTTAAAATGCTTATCTTACCGTTTCGTGTCCTGCTCCAGTTTGTCAAGAGTGAAAGTGAAACAGAAGGATCTGGGCTGGCAGAAAAACCGGAAGAAACGATGAAGGGGCTGAACCGACTGGTTCCGTGTCTCACACACAAAACTGTCTTTCTCCATTTAAAGTCTCCTACAACAAACACACACACACACACAAAACAAGAACTGTGAGAAAAGGCAACATTCATTCGGTTTTCACGCAAAAAAAATAATCGCTGACAAGCTACAATTTTGTTGCTAAAGTAGCATCTCTGCGTGACGTTACTTCAAAAATGGATTAAAACGCGCGAGGGACGCTGAGAGAGAAAGAACCAGGAAGTTGCTTTATTTTTGACGATCTTACTTTTGACCACAAGAGGACGCCAGAACGCAAGTTGAAATTAATTTGTATTTAAATTTATGACATTTTTGTCGTGCAAACTGATCGGAGAAAGCACGTAAACTCAAAACAAAAACTACAATATTTAAAAAAAAAAAAAATGACAGCTTCTGAAAACTATAACTGGAGTAATAAAACAGGAGACACACTGAAAAAGTTAAAAATTATTTGTTAATGTTTTTGTAATCTGTTATTCATATCATGATTTACTTTTTGTACAAACAGTTTGGATCTTCTTCTTTTATTTTTTAAAATGATCATTAAATTAAAGTAAGAACAATCATCATATGCAGGCAGCACGGTGGCGCAGCTGGTAGAGCTGCCTCCTCTCAGCGTACTGGTCGTCCGGCTCAAATCCTGGCCAGGGAACCTTTCTGGGTGGAGTTTGCATGTTCTCTCGTGCATCATGCATGGGTTTTCTCCAGGTACTGTACTTTGGTTTCCTCCCACAGACCACAAACGTGCATGTCAGGCTGATTGGTAACTAAATTGTCCCTGGGTGTGCGTGAGAGACTGGATGTTTGTCTCTGTGGCCCTGTGATGGATTGAAGACCTGTCCAGGGTGTACCTCATCTCTTGCACGAAGAAGGCTGGACATGGACACCAGTGAGCCCTGTGACCCATAAAGGAAGAAGTGGGTAAAGATAATGGATGGATGGAAAATTAAAGCAAGAATAATCATCCTTTATGTTTTCTGTGCACTAAAATCGGACAATTACTCTCAAATTCAGCAGATGTTTTATGAAATGTTGCATTTTCCATCTTGATTTTTTTTCATGAGTTTCCTTGACTATTGCTTTTGACAATACTGTAGTCTTTTTCACTTTTTTATGCATTTCTCAAGTTTTGTTGTGTTTGATGAGTTCCTTTCTATCTGAGAAAGCTAAACCAATCCAAACACTAGATTTGTTTTTGAAGTCATAAATCTTTAAAATTTGTGTACTTTGAAAATGAAGGAAGTTGTCTTGAGATGTGACTAATCTATTAAATGTTATACTGTATAACTTATGGACAGACAAATAACTAATGTTGCTCAAAAAAATGTTTATGTTTATGAATGAAGAACAAGAGGTAGAAAACAAAAGATAAGATTACAGTCTATCAGCCTCTTTGTTTGAAGATCATCATAATTCTTCAAAGGAAGCCATAAAATACATCAAAGAATGGGTTTATCTGGCATTGGCACAGAAAATGCAACTCAAACTAATAAAACTTATGTAAAAGTGACTCAGATTAGTTAGGCAACATTTTTATTATGCTCCGTTGTTGTTTCTTGTTGCACCACAAGGTTAAATAATTTTATACTATATATAGAGTTATATAGAGTTTTAAATAAAAACTATAGGTCACAAAAACTTTCTATATTTGTTTTCAAGTAACCATTTAAAAAAGTGATATCCCCCCCCCCCACACACACACACACACACACACATACAAAGGGATAAAGTCCATCCCATCTGCAAATATTACTGAGTAAACTTCACAGGGACCGTGTCTTATGAGCGGTGACTTCAGCAGCTGCACGTAGCTGCATTTAGGAACGAGATGCAAACATCTTTATGACACAACTCGGGATTTAGGCAGCAACCAGGCTGAGAAAAACAAAGTAACCACTGAGGAAAGCCAAGCACCAAAAGAAAAAATCCTCCCATCCAAGCAGAGTCCAACTGTTTTACGGAGGAGCTCATCTTGAGGTGGAGAATGTTGAAGCAGGTGCTGATCGGGGTCCTGTGTGGGTCTGTCGTGCTGACTGCAGGCATCCTGATCGGTCACTTTGGCTTCACAAAGAGCGGCGACTCTGCACCGTCCTGGGTGAAGGATGTGGCCAAGGATGTGGATGAGAAGCTCATTCAACAGTTTTTATCTGAGGTGGATAACGTGAAAATTCAGGAGAACCTGAGGTGAGATGATGCACTATTAAAATCGCATGTCACTTAAAGTATCCTTTTATTTTACTGCGAGAAAAGTGATGGAATTGTGCGAGTATAATTTTTTTTTTTAACCAAAATGTGAAAATCATGAGATTTTCTCAAGAAAAATATATATATTTAGAGTTTTTAAGGTATTTACAGTCATATGTTGAGCCTTTTTCTTCACCAACATGCCAATAAATCAACCTTTTTGTTGTTGTTTTATTCCAAAAATTCCTTCATAGGGAGTTGACCAAAGTGCCTCATATGGCCACCACAGCTGGAGACGAGCAGACGGTGCAGCTCATGTTAAAGAGATGGCAGGATCCTGACAGTGGTCTGGATCAGGCCTGGAGAGAAGAATATCTGGTCTATCTGTCATTTCCCGACCCCAATAAACCCAATAAAGTTACTGTTGGTGAGTGGAAGTGATGCTAAACATGCACAGAAGATAGCAAGGGTACTTGTAGTTTTCATTCAGCCTGTTTTTAAATACTCAATGAAAACAGTTAAAGGAGGCTGTTCAACTAAATTGTTTGTGGGGGCACAGTTAGTGAAAGCCAAGAGCTCAGTGGCTGAACATCCAGCAGTTATTCTTATTATCTAAGGTTGTATTCTTATTTAAAATCTAGTTTTATTTAAAAATGAACCCATTGGTGGGTCGAACTGAGCACAACCGGGGGCCTGATTTGGCCCCAGAGCCACCAGTTGAATAGCACTGCTATAGAGTGAAAACTAAGACTTTGTTCTAACGCTGGGGAGATTTTCGTCGTGGTATTTCCCAGAGAATCCCACAAACTCATATTATGACTTTTTATTTCCAGTGAGCCAGTCTGGTACGGTGTTGCACACTGCCAGAGAAAAGGAGAAGCCTTATACTTCAGACCAAGAAGATCCTGACGTGGTTCAGCCGTACGCTGCATACTCTCCTCGAGGACAACCGCGGGTAAAAAAAAAAAAAAAAAAAAAGAAAAACACGTTACAGCATCTTAAACCATGTTTAAAGCTGCCCACCTCCCAGTGTTTTATTGCACGTTTGTGCGCAGGTACTTTGCACGGTTTGCGTTTATGGGTCATCCGAGATACAAAGTTCCACAAAGTAATTCACTAAAACGGTAAAAAACCATCACATGATGATCACATTTTATGACTCAGAGCAAACAAGTGTGAACTTTTCAGTCGTAAACTCTGAGATCCTAATCTAAAACTTTCACGTCTTGTGACTTTTTGTCACATCTACTTTAGATTTTGTCCGATGATAAGACGACGATAATCACTCAAAGCTCCAGCTGATGCTTTACATGGGACACCAACATATCAGTGGGGAGGTGTTTTAAATGCAGGGTGCCGTGATAAACACTGAAGTACTCCAAACAGGGATGTGACTAAACAGAAAATGAATTTACTTCAAAATTAAGACATTGTCAGAAAACATATATTTACAATATAAACTGACATAATGTGTATACAGTAATCCCTCGTTTATCGTGAGAAATCCATACCCTGAAGCCCCACGATAAGTGAACAACTGTGAAGTAGGAATAATAATAACAATAATAATAATAAGAATAATAATGTGTATGTATTGTCATCATTGTATGTTCCCATACAATGGCAAAATTGTATCTCTGCATTTAACCCATCCACCACCAGGTGGTGCAGTGGGCAGCTATTGAAAGCTCCTGGGGAGCAATTGAGGATAGGGTGTGCTGCTCAGAGACACCACGAGATGTGCAATGACTGGGGCTGAAAAAAAAAAGAAAATACATATATATATACAGTGTATAT
>JARVLU010001462.1:8621026-8636170 GCA_031762415.1 Simpsonichthys santanae
GCCAAGTCACATTGAAGGTGATGGACTCTTGAATCAAAAGGTACTGTTTGTCTGATTTTTGAACCTGCCTTGGATGTCTTTTTTGCATTTTCTGCAACCTACAAACAAGCTAAATAAATTCCAGTAAAGTGATCTCTGGCCGTGGACAGGCATATTTTTCCAAGTTATAGGAGAACCCTGTCACACCCCCCTATTTCAGGAGGCTTTTGTCTCATTGCTGTGTGAGTCTGGCTGTCATGCTCATGTGGTAAAAAAAAAGCATTAACTGGTACACATGTCTTGTCATGTCATGTCATTCAGAAGAAAAAAACTTGTTCCAATAAGATCTGAACTGTCCTCAGTTTTATTCAGTGCTTTAAGGTTAACTGAGTGCACAAGCTGTAACACAGTTTGTCAATGCTTCTCTTGGCTTCTGACCAGGAAATACTGAAGCATTTTGTCATCTATAATTACTCACCAATTATATGGTCAAAATATGACATAACAGGCCACTTTGTTGTCCAGCAGTCTGGCTTTGATCACGTTGATTCAAAAGTGTGTTTTGCATTAGAGGCCCCATGATGATGTATGTTTCCTGTCATGACAAGGATAACAGTGAGGCCAGATGAGCACGGAACACCCACACCCCCACCAACACAATCACCACGGTTGGGAGCAACATGAGTTTTATATCCATCCCTGAGGTCTATTTGAACCACTTTGGTCACTGTCACAAACTCACATAGCAAGAAACAAATGTCAAAACAAGCAGGGCAGTGGCTAATATCAGACCAATTAATGAGAAAAAGTGGTGTAATACTCTTACACACCTGTAGATACTATTTAGAGGTAAACATCTGCTGTATTAGGGGAAAAAACGTAGATTTGGTAAATTTATAAACAAGAGTACAGCATAATGCACATTTTGTGTTCGGCGACAAACTTCTCAGTACAACAATTTATAGCAGTGACCCAGAGAAGCAAAGGCTGTGTAAAACCTTTAACCTTGATGTATGGCCTAGACCTTGGGGGATGGAAAGTGTACGTGACACTGTCTGGTGAGGATGCATATGTGTATGAAGATGTGTTAAATTATCCTGAGCAGATTAGAAGTTATGGGTGGGACAGGAGAAAGTTTATAGATAGACTGTACCATAATATAAGTACATCCAACTTTCGACCCCCCCCCCCCCCCACAAAAAAAGGACAAAAGTTGTGTAGATATGTTCACTATATTATTTAAGTTACATTCAGAGATAGAAACTATGTTTGGTTTTTACAGCAGTTTAACAACAATTTTACAGCATAACCAATCAGCTGTCGTGGTCAATAAACACTGGGTCCCTAGTGAAGGAAGTCCACACATGAAATTAACTTATTTTATAAAATGTTCTGTTTCTTTTAATCTCATCAGAAAATAGTGGGACCTATACTATTTTTTTATAAATAGACATTACAGGTAGTCTTTGACTTACGACGTAGATCCGTTCCTATGCGGCGTCGTAAACCGATTTTCAACGTAAGTCGGAACGTACGTAATTACCGTACCATATACATGTACGGTACCTGTTTTACCAAGCACTTAGCCTATCCTAACGCAGTACCCTACATAATTATCAAAAAACACATAAAATACTGTACAGTACGTTTAATAATGAAATACAATACTGTATTCTTCCGCCGCTGCGCCGCGGTTTTACGACGTAAAACCAACGTAAAACCACGTAACTCAAAAAAAAGGAGCTGCGTCGTAACCTCGAAATGTCGTACCTCAAAACCGTTGTAACCCGAGGACTACCTGTATGTGATTTCCTGTGTTTTGGTGTAATTTAACAGGTTGTTAAATATTTATGAGTTTGTAAAAAATAACAATACAGTAATTTTTTAGTGGAGCCCCAAGCACTGGCTTACAGACCCCCAGAGGTCCGGGGACCCCAGTTTGGGTACCATTGTTGTATTTACTGCGATGTGAGATCTCACAAGATGGGATAACACTCAAAGTATGTGTTTAAGATAACTCTCAGCTACTACCACGCACATTTAGCACAATGTCAGTCAAAATATTATAGCCATTGTTATTTTTACTAATGTTGATATATGTAGTGGCCACATTGAATTGAAGTAACTTCTCAACTTAATCAGTTGTGGAACCATTTTGGCTATGGCTGCCTCAAAGAAGTCGACGGGGGAGAGGGTGGGCCCCAGAAACCATCTTATCACCAGCAAACTGGTTGGTCCACTATGGGAGTGTGTGGCTTGTGAGACTCATTTTGTTGTGGCTCCTCAGACTGATGAAGTCCTTTGGATGAAGAAAAAAATGTCTAAAAAAAAAAAGCAAGAAACTGTTCAGATGATCTGACTGAGCATGAACTGTGATGTAAAACAGATAGTTTAATTTAAACTATATATACAGAATACACATTTAATTCAGAATAATAGAGATTTTTTTTTAATAGTTTCATATAAAATCTTGAGTTTGCACACATCTTCAAAAAGAGGAGTGGTAAAAAATGACCTGTTGTAAATGTGAGTTTATAAAATCAGGCCCCGTTAAAAACAACTGTGAACCTCAAAAACCTGCTGGTTTTACCCATTAAATCACGAGTCAGTCCTGTTCCTCAGAACGACCACAAACAAACTGCTGGAAAACTGGAAAGTTAGAGTGTACTTTTCTGTTTGAGAGATGCACGGATCTGCTTAAGTTTAGACAGCAAGAGTAATTCAAAGTAAATTCATGACATAAAGTGGAATAATGAAGTCATAACTCGTCTGCTGAGGGTAGAAAAAATGAGAACTCAGGGCTGAGAGGAGGAACGCCTGCCTCCGTCAGGTGCGTTTTCTCAAAGAGCTCTTTTTAATGGCGTTCAAATGAAAGAGCTAGCTGTCTGGGATATGAATGACCTTACACATGTGTCACAAACTTGTGTTCCTCATTACTGTTCCTCCTTTTTCTCTCACTTGTAGCACATGCTCATTAGATTCTTGTAAGAATTGTGTAAGTGCCAAATCTGGCAAAAAGCAGTATGTGAACCAGGTTTTTAGACTTTTCTGCTCGCGCTGTCAGAATGATAATACATCTTTAGCTTTATTCTTTTTTTTAATCAAAACATTTTCTTCTCTTTGTGTTCCTATTAAAGGAATCCTGCACTTGAACATTCTTGTTAAAAGAAATGTGCACGTTGGAGCGCCTGAAGCAAATAGTTTCTCAGAAATACATGAGTGGAGGCAGCATGGTGGCCCCTTTTCTGAACAGAATTACATCTGTTTTTTGTTGGCCTTAGACATTAATTATATCCTTCTGGAGTTGTCTGCGATGTCTTTTTTTTTTGTTGTTGTTTTGTTTGTTTTAGTGTAAATGATATAGAGACAAAACACTGCATGCAACGCTCACTGTTACGTTCGTGTTCTTTGTGTCAAAGTATATGTTGCATTCAAGTTATGTTCTCCTTTTATTGTTTGGCAAAAATGTTATTTCGCAACCATAAATTATGGCCCGAATTGTGAAATGTTTTCAAAATAAGCCCTTCTATTTTGTTTTATGACAATAGAAAACATATTTAAATAATAATTTGTGGCTTGGTTAAATTGTGACTTGGCTTTGTGATGTTAATCCTCACAACGTTGGCGTTTTGCAATGATGCTCCGACGGAATGATGGTAACGGATGCTGCATTCTGTTTATTTACTGGACTCTGCTGTAAATGAAAGTATCTGCCCCAAATCAATTATTGATTTAATGTGATATGTAGGGGCAGCACGGTGGCACAGTTGGTAGAGCTGCTGCCTCTTAGCAGGCAGGTCGTCCCCCGGTTCAAATCCCAGCCGGGGGGCTTTCTGGGTGGAGTTTGCATGTTCTTTCCGTGCATGCATGGGTTTTCCCCAGGTACTCCAGTTTCCTCCCACAGACTAAAAACATGCATGTTAGGCTGACTGTTAACTTTAAATTGTCCCTAGGTGAGAGTATGGATGGTTGTTTGTCTCGTTTGTCTTTCTGTGCACCTGTGATGGACTTGCAACTTGTCTAGTGTGTCCCCTGCGTCTTGCACAGTGACGACTGGATATGGATGGATGGATGGATGGATGGATGTAATATGTCTGGGTTTATTGTTCCAACTTGCTTTTTTATTTTTAAATTATTATTTTTTTATATTCCTGCTTTTACATTTGTTAGAAACCCAAGTTGCAGTATTTATCTGTTGTAACACAGGTTTCTGTTTTTGAGATTACCTTAACTTCATTTAGACCTTATTTAGATACATATACTTTATTAATCCCAGCAGGACATTCAAGGCATCTAACACGTAATTATACAGAAAAAAAAAAAAGACATAAAATAATAAAAAAAGAAGCAGAATACACAGACGTAGAAAAAGACAATGCACATGCACAAGGTGTACTACATTCATGAGTCACCTATATATAAGTATACATAGGTGGATATCTAAGCATACATGCATATCCATATGCATATTATACATATGTCACAGATTTACAAGGCTCTACTTTTACTGTACGGCGAGTAAAAGCTGTGCAAAAAAGCATTGGTCTGACAAGCAGCATGATTAGTGTGATGTTCCGAGCTCTTCAGTTTCATAAAAAAGAAAAAGAAAAGCTGAAGCTTTGTGATTTGTTTTGCTGATTTATCTGTGAAAGCATCTTGATGCAACTTGGTCATCAAAGTCAAAATGGAGTGTTGGACTTGACACAAGTGTTCACATATGAAGTGTATTGATTTTAAGTTTAGATTTGTTTAAAAAGGTCTACGGGTGATATTTAGGATCAGTTTTAAATCATGTCAAACACTGTAATGCTGTCAGTTTAGTTACTCTTTAATCCTCATGATCGACACGATTTCCTTCACATCTTTCAATTCTGTCGTGTTCATCCCCACTCTTTCTGAACGTTTCCCGCCTCAGCACCCAAACTTTGGCTCATCACCTCCCAAAATAAGAGAAACAACCTCCACAGGCTACGCAAAACATCCCTTTCCTCATGTTGTTTAATTGGCTTTCACTTTATTCCTGCCAAGTTGTAACTTTTTAAACACTTGTCAAAGTTTGCTTCTGTTTCCAAAAAGCAGATGTGAGAAGTCGAGATTTTGAGGAGTCTTCAGTTCAGTAGCTTGCAGTGTGGAAATCACTGGATTATCGTCTAAGCCCTCCAACAAAGCTGATAGCTGTGTAAACAAACTTGCCTTTTTTTTTTTTTTTTTTACACTTGTTCCATCTATTTGCTTAATATTTTGGCTATGATAGCAAAAATAAATCGCTTGAGGACCGCAGTTTCTGAGGATTTTTCAATTTGTTCGTTTGTAGACGTTTGGCCCAGTCACAAATAGCAAATAAGGAACAGTTTTAAGCTGGTTTTTAGCCAAGGTAAATGGTTATATCACGATAACAGGCCTATTTCCTGTAGTTAAGATTTTTGTTTAACGTTGGACTCTAATGTCAGCCAGAGAGAACTGGTGGCCTAGTTCTCGACTTTCCTAACCCCTGCTTCATCCGTCCAGATGTGGGTTCCCTTAAGCAAATTATTAGCAGTTCATAGTACACACAGGTTCCCAACTAAGTGTTTCCAGCTCAGATTTGGCAGGACACTGAGGAGACATTCCAAAGGAGCAACATCATATTTTCCCTTCAGCGTAGCACAGCAACTAATCATTTATTGGTGGGGGGATGTGTACCAACTACAATAACGTGTTATGGTTGCTCATTTTTCTGGACTTGAACAAAAAATGTTTTTTGCGCTTTAACTACATAGGGAAAAAGAATGCAAAATGAAGGAACTGTGACTATAATAAACGCGAGCCTGTCCTGCACTTTGTCGTGTGTGTTTGTCATAAAAGATTCATTTGGTTATAAGACTCTTCCATCCTCGTGCTGTACTTGAGTTGTCATGATGAGACATTTTCCATTAACCTTTTAGTACAATCCTTTTTACAAACATGCAATGTGACTGTTTTCCACAGTGGGAACTTGTGCTTCTGCCAGAATTTAGTGCAAGTTAAACAGACTATTTAGGTGAACGTTTCTCTCTGATAAAACTTTCGTGTTTGGTTAGATGGCACTGGAATGAAGTCCAGAAGTCAACCGTTTGTAGATGTTCATCCAATGATTACATTCGGCGTTTCAGTCAAATCTGTGCACTGATTTATGAGATATTTTGCTAACAATACAGACAAACAGCTACACACAGGGGCATGGATACAAACAGTATTAGCTTTAGCTGTTTTAGTATATGATAATAAATGCAAATATATGCATGAATGCAAAACTTCTTGTAAAGTGCTTTGTAGAACCCAAACATATTTGAAGCCAAACACAAGTGCATGATGGCATCATGTTTTTGTTATTAAATTCATTTAAAACGTGTCCTCTGATCAACTTTGCATCAGTGTTTTACTCATCTTAATAATTAGTGCAAAATCAGAATTATGTAGTTAGTACCAGTGAAGTATTTTACCAAAGGAGTGCTATGCTTTATGACCAACCTTTAGCAACCACTGCTTTTCAGTCCCACACACTGAACCTTTAAATAAATCTGTCCAAGCCCACCCCCTTTTAAAACTGCGAGCCCTGGCAGAGAGAGGGCAGCTGAGACATGCACAGCTAAGGAAATATTTACAGTAAGAACATTCACACATGGTGGTTGTGTCTTTCTCGCCTGAATTAATGTCCGTCGAAGGTGGTTGGTCTCCAGAACAAACATAAACACTCAGATGAAGCGGGTGTTAAAGCCGAGCAGCTCAGCACCTAAACACACATCATGCAGCTTTTTGAGTAAGTGGTCACGTAAAAGTCACAGCTGAACAGACTTTGAAAGTACCAGTGATGTCCTGAAGTTGTGATACTTTTAAATCACTGGTTAGCTGCTTTAAACACTGCATACTTTATATTAATGTTTTTATTTACTGTTATATCCACATGCCATGAAGACTGCAAGTAATGATACAACACTGAACATGTTTTTTAAATACATTCTGCAACACTTATTTTCTCTTCTTAAATCTTTTTTTAATCAAAACAAAGGATTCATCTTCAGTTGTTCTTAATGATCTTTGATTCCATCTCAGTTCTTCTCACCTGTCTCTCATTTCCTAATCATCGCAGCTGCAGCCACTCAGTACCGTATTTTACACTGTATAAGTCACATTTTTCTTCATAATTTGAATGCCCTGCTACATAGGCCGAAGTGATGTATTTATGGATTGTTTCCCCTACTGTATTTATAAACCAATTTTTGACTGAGATATGACCGTTTTCATTCATTATTACTGAAAAATTAGAACACTACCATTTTCAGCCACTAGATGGCAGTCGAGTAGTAAGGCATGCCGTATCATGAAATAGGTAAAAGTGGCAATTACTGACACAATCAGCTTGCCACAGCTTGCCACTGTCGTTTGCCTGGAGCAACCGAATAAACTTCAGTTTGGTGCGCCTCCTCGGCGAAATGCAGCTGATTTGACCATTAAAGTGCATTTATTAAGTGAAAGTTCAACTGAGTCACACCTTTACTATAAAGTCGAGCCAGTAAATAATTGTTTTAGGTGGATATCTTGTTAAATTTCATAGAAATGGACAGCAAGTCGCCCTCTGCGTGTTCATGTTTCTGTGTGTCGGCTTTTGGAATGCAGCTGATTTGACCGTCAAAGTGCATTTATTAAGCAAAAATTAGACTGAGATACACCTTTACTATAATTTTGAAGAAACAAATTATTGTTTTTAAGTGTTAATCTTGTTACATTCTTGTTAAAGTCCTCCCGTGCATGCTCTTGCGGCTACCACTTGGTAGCCAATTGATTTTTGGCACAACACTGGCCCACATTTTCAGGTTTGGCCCACATTTCTGGGTTGTCAGCTGTGATGAATGATGGATGCAACGTATATACGGTAGCAACGCAACATAGTTATGGATTTTTCCACTTTATTCAAGATATTTAGAATGATACGACTAATATGGTGGTGCGATGTATACAGCTGAAAATACGGGAATCATCCCCCCCCAATGCTGCCTCTAGTTTTCAGGTCTTGGTTTCCTTCATGATATGTTGCCATGGATCAGCCTATGTCTTCATTAAAGTTTCATTCCAGAGGTTCTTCCTGATTCCATCTCTGTGCTTGCCCTTTGATGGTTTTGTGCACACAAGACGCGTTGCTTCTTCAATACAGGCTGATATTGGTGCTGTAATGGATATTCCAGTGGAAAATGATAGTAAAATATTTAGTTGCTAAGTTGTTCTTTGTGAACAAAAACATTTTGTGTAGTGACGGGAGAGTAAAACTGAGGACACACTACACATTTTTTTGTTTGCCAGATTTTACCCACAATTCCCAGTTGGTCAAAGTCTGCACTAGTTTGAAATAGTCAGTTGGATGATTTAGCACAAAAATCTGTTAGGGTGTGAGGGGTGAAAATGTAAAATCTGCAAGTGTCTGAGGGAATCATCAGATCCTACCTGACCTCAGGTGCTACCAGTTACATTTATTTATATTTCTGGAGCAAATCTAGACACAGTCAGGTAGTTTGTTCTGATTACCAACCCATAATCTGCACTGCTGTATTAAATTTAAAATACATTTAGGTTAGCTTTTGAACATCAAAACTTACATTTCAAAATGTTCACACCATTTTAGAACATTGTTAGTTTTAATTTAAATTCCATTATCTGAACAATATCTTCAGTTTCAAAGCTCAGAAACCTAACTGACTCAAATAACACAGTGATAAATCAGTTCAAAAGTTTGATTCAAATAAATACAAAGAGCAACATTTCTTACGCTACCTTTGCTGAGTTTGGCTTCTTAACAAGAAGTCGAACTGCTTCTCTTTCTATTTGCAGCGTTACTGATGACTTCCTGTGGGGGCTGTTTGAGGGATGTATGGTCTCTGCCTGCCAGATGACCCTAAACCAGAAACACTCATCCTTCAGGATCATAAAATGTGTTTTGGACTCAAACAACTCTCTAGTGGTTCTTTACAGCAACATATCTGTGCTGCTGTCATTTGCTTTCAGATAATAGTCAATTCTCAGTATCTCAGTTCTCCCAATAAACTGATGATATTTGAATTATCCTGCAAGAGAGGAAGATGGTTTGAGAGAGGAGTAAAGGAGGCCATCTTTGTGAAAAGAAACCGTCCATCATTAAACAGAGGTGGAGGCCTCCATGTTCAACTGTCCTCCTCTTACAATGCTGTTATTGCTTGTATCACTCAGCCCTCTGTGAATAGTAAACAACCATCAGGGTGCTAACAATTCATCGTTAGGCTGATGGTCCTCCTTTATCACGTGAAGCTGGTTTTAGCTGTCTCCAGCAAATTGGTTGATCCACTATGAGAAGGTGCTATTTATAGGACTGAGTTTAGTGCAGCTCCTCAGACTGAAGAAGTCTTTTGGATAAAAGACAAAACGTTTCAACAAATAATCTGTGCAGAGGACCTGATTTTCCTTTGTTAGATTTTTCTACCAGGATTATTGGGCATGCATCAGGATATTTTTAACCAATCCTTCCTGTGTTTACAGATCAGTGACATTGGACTTGGAGACCTGGATGTAAATGCTGCACAAGTATTTTCTCGCTTTCAGACCGTCACTCAGACAGCACAATTAGACACGTCTGCCAATATAAACACCTCTGTCAAAGTACTCGACACCTTGAGCAACAAGCTGACAAGCATCCTGAACGTCCAGGCAATAGATGTAAGTATCAGAAACTTTAACTACATTTATTTAATTGTTTAAGGAAGCAAAAAATAAACAGGTATGAAGAATTGATTAATACAACTTACTAAAAAAAACTGAAACAATTACGGGGTGCATGTTCTCTGGTTTCCTCCCACAGAACAAACATGCATGTCATGTTTGCTGGTAACTCTAAATTTTCCTTATGAGTGAGTGAATAATGGTTTTGTCTCATTTGTCCCCATGTGTCCTGATGAAGGACAGGGTGTCCCTTGGTATCAGCTCTCTGCAACCCTACATAAAAAAATTAATTTAAAAAATGGATGAATTCAGTTGGATGAATGAATAATATCTACCTCATTCCTCGACCCCCATGCTGCGTTGGGTGAACCATGGCCGTGACTTCCATTGCGGACCAGAACTGGCGTTATGTTTATGTGCGAACAGGATGAGCTAATGTAATTCCTTTTAGCATTGTGGATTTAATTTAAACATGTAGGAACACTACCTGTCAGAGCTCAGACAGGACAATATGTTCATACCACTGCTGCTGAGGACGAGGGATGGAGGACGAGCTGAAGAAGTGGCTGCAGGTTACATCTAATAGCACGTTTAGCTACTTCATTGACTCTGTTCTTCTGACAGTGAAGTGATGAACAACCTGAAAAGCTCTGAGGCATATTAGTATCTACAGTTGTCCCTCGCTACTTCGTGGTTCATTTTTCGTGAACTCGCTCTATTGCGGCTTTTCAAAATAAGATTGGCCATGACACACAATTGGCTGATTGATGGATGAGCCACACAATCAGCATGGACTTTTTATTTTAACATGAATTATTTTAAATTATTTAGCACCTGCTGTACAAACTGCAGCCCACAGACCTTTTAGAGTAAAAAAAAAAAAAACATTGTTTCCAACATTGTAAGAGTGTGGGAAGGGTTACCTGAACTCAGCACGGCTATTTTACTAAACTTCATGGTTGTTAAATAAATGTAAACAAAACAAAAACTGAGTTTTATCTGCTAAACTGAATGTAAATTAATTTCAAGTAAACCACGGTCTGTGCTCTGCTACCATGGTTAACCAATGTTACTGCTACTTCCTGTCTGACAGGAAGTTGTACCCAGAATCATTTATACCGTAGAGCCCACAGGAATAATGTGGATAAAAAACATCTTTAAATTGCTAATATTGTGCTGACATGTTTACAATAAATGTAAAAGGCAGCATGGTGGATTAGTGGTTAGCACTGTTGCCTCACAGCAAGAAGGTCCTGGTCTTTCTGGGTGGAGTTTGCATGTTCTCTCCATGCTGCGTGCGTTTTCTCCGGGTACTCCGATTTCCTCCCATAGACCAAAAACATGCATGTTAGACTTCTCCCTTGCAAAAGAGATTTATTTCAGTGGGATTTTCCTCATTAGATGAAGATTATTAAATAAATAATGTGTGTTTATATGTTAATAATAATTTAGGTACATTTTTAGCAGATCCATTTCAATTTTTCTTTTCAGAACTTTCTGGACTCATCCAGTAATCTGCTGAACAAGACTCTGGAAAGCTCATGGAGCTCACCTTCTGACGCTTTTAAGTATTTGACTTCAGTTGAGACGTTAGTCTGGAAAGCAAACATATCAGAAAAAACTGCAAAGCTGAACCTAGAAGTGGTTGCATGCAGCAATAGCACATGCACAAACACCGTTTTCAACAACACCGTTTTTCTTGCAAATGCAAGACAAGTGAAAACAACCGGATTCAAATTCCTGCAGAACTATTTGCCCAACAGTGATAACACCACAGAGCCCAACAGCATTGTGGTATCAACAACTTCACATGAATGCAGCCAAACTAAACTTGAATGCAACCAAACTAAACAAGACATTGTCATTGACTTTGAGTTGATCAAAGAAAGGGCTCGTAATGTTAAGATGATATGCGTCTACTGGAACAAATGTGAGAACAAATGGTCACCAGATGGGTGTCAGTGGGCTGGACCTAACAACGAGCAACGCTGCACTTGCAACCATCTCTCCTCGTTTGCCATCCTAATGTCCAAAGAGCCCTTAACTGTCCCATTGCTAGATGACGTAACCTATGCTGGTCTTGGTGTATCAATCCTGTCACTCTTTATCTGTATTTTGATAGAACTAGTTGTGTGGAGAGACGTAGTTAAGACAAATACCTTGTATTTACGCCATACTGCCCATGTGAACATCTCTCTGTGCTTGCTGGTGGCTAACTCCTGCTTTTTAGCATCGTCTAACCCCAAAGAAATCACTGATATCTGGTGTAGAACGTCTGCGGTGCTGAAGCATTTCTGCTACCTGGCCATGTTCTTCTGGATGTTGTGTCTCAGCATCACGCTTCTTCATCAAGCGGTTTTCTTGTTCCATAAAGTGAGCAAGACAAACTACCTGCGGTGCTCGTTAGCCCTGGGCTACGGGTGCCCCTTGGTTATTGTTTTTGTCACGTTTCTTACCAACAACGCCGGCGATAAAGGCGTCTACTATTCACAAGACACCTGCTGGCTAGTTTACAGTGGACTTCTCAAGGGCTCCATATTCACATTCATCGTTCCAGTTTGTATAATTGTTTTTGTCAATGTGTTCTCCATGCTAGTGGTTATTATGAAGCTTTTAAGCCACCATCAAAATGCAGACACGTCCCAAGAAAAGGAGAAAGCAGCTGCCAAAACTGTTTTGAGGTCTGTCGTTCTTCTGACTCCAATCTTTGGCGTGACATGGATTTTTGGATTATCTATGATGATCATCGACCTCACAAGTGGAACACTGGCTTATGTGATCAATTACATCTTTGTGGTGCTGAACGCCTTCCAGGTATTGATGTTATTTACCTGAAGCAAAAAGAATTTCAACAAGTAAAAGTGCTTTTGTTAAGTAAACTGTCTTTCACTTGCAGGGTTTGTTCATTTTGTTGACTTCATACTTGGGCGACAGGATGGTAAGTAGTTTTAAAATAACCAATCAGAATCCAGTTAAGGTTTAGCTGCTGTGGTTCTCAAACTTCTCAGCATTTGTCCAACAAAATTATAATCAGAGAAATGTAACCTGAACTATTGCTAGTAGAAGTTTTACATCTGGGCTCCACCAGGTTCTAAAATTCATCAACTCTAATCTGAAAAACATAAACTCCACCTTGTTATTCTTTATTAAAGAAGCAGAACACTGATGTCCCCCCGTCATGGACGCATTTGAAAAGTGAATGTTTGTAGTTTTAGAGCTGAGTGTTTTTTCTGAACTGGACTTGAACAAGGAGTGCAAGTAAACCTTAAAGTTTGGTGCAAGATATTCAAGTGGGTAGAAGTTACGTTGTCCCTGTGATGGACTGGAGACCTGTCCAGGTGTCCCTGTGATGGACTAAAGCTCTGTCCAGGTGTCCCTATGATGGACTGGAGACATGTCCAGATGTCTCTGTGATGGACTGGAGACCTGTCCAGGGTGTTCCCCGCCTCTTCCACAGTAAGAACTAGATATGGGCACCTGAGACTCCCGCAACTTGAAAAGGAAGAAGTGGGTAAAAAGGATGGTTGGTTGGATGAATGGATGGATGGATGGATGGATGGATGGAGTTACACTGTGGAGAAGAAAATACGTAGGTCTGTTTTTCCTTGTCCGATGTGATGCAGGGTGTCAGATCCTGAAAAGTGGAGAGAGTAATTTCATTCAGCGCCAGGTGCAATGGAGGAGCCAAGGGGTGGCCAATGGTGGCCGATTAATCTTCGGTCCCCCCAATCATTTGAGGAAACTGTACTTTTAAGCAATATAAAAACTAGAGTCCTGACTCAAACATGTTAGACTAGAAAGCATAGTTTCTTCAATTTACATATACAGTATACAGTATGCAGAAAACTGTATTGTGGTGGCTATCTTGGATTTTGACAGGGCACCCCAATTTTTGATAGGAATTTTTTTTACACATGTAGCCACACAACAAAATGAAAGTCAGTACCTCACTTACATTTCAAGTTATCATGCTCACAACATGGAGGGTATTCAAATGTCCCCCTCTTTACTCCACACTGGGGGACGACAAACGTACCCTTGCTGTTGCCATAGCACTGAAGAGAAGGAACAACTAAATTGCTGCTGACGGAACTCACCTAATTTGCTGCAATGATGACCACTAATCTGAGAAAAGCTACATTTTCTTTCCAGACTATTTAAGTGTCATTTTACAGAGAGAAATATTAATCACAAGTGAAAACATTTAAGACGGCTGACAGTCTTCCAAGAAGGGACATCCCAGCAAATTCACCCCTTGGTCAAACTGTGCAATGATCAGAGAAATGAACTCAGTCTCAAAGCCTACAGGTCACAGTTAGTATAAAGGTTAAAGGTCATGACAGGGTAATTGGAGAAGGACTGAACAAGCATGACTTGTCTGGAAGGGTTGCAGGAAAAAGAAAGACTTGGGTTTTAAAATTTCCTCTGAATGAATCATGACTTCTGGAACAATGTACTTTGGACAGATAAGACCAAAGTAAAGATGCTTACCCATAATGTACAGCAGCAAACACAGCCTATCAGTACAAATACCTCATAACCAATGTCAAGCACGGCAGTGGAAGGCTGATGGTTTGACAGCTGAAGCTTGGACCCAACTGGGTCAGGATGCTACAGAACAATGATCCCAGTCACAGCAGCTAATATACAACAGAAGAAGAAAAGTCTCGGTGTTGCAACGATCCAGCTAAAATCCAGACCTCAACCTGGTGGTGGGACCTTCAGAGAACAAACAACTGCAAACCTCAATGAACTGAAACAACTTTGTGAAAAGGAGTGGGCCAAAACTCCTCCACAACCACCTGAGCAACTGATAAAGAAAACCACCCCAGAGATAGAGACTGCTGCTAGAGAAGGTTCTAGAAGCTGCAGGATGCAGATTTTCTCACGTCTGCATGTTGTCTTTGCTTCTGTTCAACAAATCTGTTGTGTTTTATTCTCCATTTGAATAATTTCAGGACCTGGTAAAGACCAGACGATTGTTATTAAGTCATAAAAGTAAATCCTTGAATTAAAAGAGGCTTTCTTGTCCCTATGACCATGTTGAGAAAATATTAAACATAAGACTTTATATGACGACATACATCGATCCTAATGGTTGACGCTTAATAGTTTTGAAAAGAAAAGTATAATTAAAAGTGCTTTAATATGATTTTGACAGACACGTGAGGCCCTGCTGAAGCGCTTCAGAAAGAAAGTAAGTGAACTACCACTTCCTTTGCATTCACATACTTTTTAATTTCCCTCTGGGATTCTTCTTCTTCTTTCAGCTGTTCCCTCTTCAGGGGTCGCCACAGCGAGTCATTCTCTTCTATCTCACTCTGTCCTCTGCATCCTCTGTCCTCAGTCCAACCACCTTCATGTCCTCTCTAACTGCATCCATATGTCTCCTCTTTGTCGTTTTCCTGGCAGCTGCATTTCTAACATCCTTCTACCAATATACCCACTGTCCCTCCTCTGGAC
>JARVLU010001462.1:8647708-8666121 GCA_031762415.1 Simpsonichthys santanae
TTACTAGAGTACATTTTTGTCTGTTTATTTGTACTTTTACTTAAGTACAGTGTTTGAGTACTTTCTCCACCACTGCAATCCAATCCCCCACATTTGTATTGACACTGAGAAAAATGTAATAAAGTAGTGTTAATGCTTTCATGGTTTATGTTTGCATTTACCTTCACTATTACGACGGCAGCGCCGCCATTTATCTTGGAATATTTTCCCGTCAACGAAAATGTGTGCCGTGCCAATCAGCACATCAAAACCAGGCCTTGGAATTGATGCCAGAACTTTTCTTGTAAATGACTCCCATATGGTTCTAACCAAAACAACTCCCTGGCCCCGTCTGAATTCACACAACACTGCTGTAGCTTTGTGGACTACCCAGTAGTTTGACCACATGCTTGTTTAAACGTGTTTGACTTAGAATTAACACTTCTCAACAAAGACATCTTTCACTAAACACAGACGTCAAACGCAAAAAAGAGACCATCAGTCATTTAAGGCAAAGTGCCGAACTTGTAAGCGGGGTTTTGTTTAAGCGTTTAAATAGTACATATCTTACCTGTTGTGGATAGCATTTTGAATTATCTCAGTTTGGATGAATAGGGTTTAAATCTGACTGGTGTTGAGCTAAAAGCTTGTCCAAGCAAGACCAAGACTAAGGTAGATTGTTTGTGTTTCAAAACAATTGCAATCTCAAAGATTTATTTGTGGTTTATTCTCATCATATGGACATCATATGATTATTTATATAAAATTCTACTGTAATTTCCAAGTGAAAATAGTTGCAACAGGTAGCTGTACTACATTCAATGTAAACTAACAAGTTGAATAATGTGTTTTATCTGCAGGGATAACCACGTAATGCAAAAATGACTGTAGTGTGAAAGTTTATAAATTAGTCTTTTCATGAATTAAAGTGATTTTTTTTTTTTTTTTTTTTTTTTTTTTTTTTTTAATTGGAGTTAAAAACCACACCAATCCACCTTTGTCTTGACTGGAACTAGCTATTAGCTCATCAGTTCAAACTGATTTAAACATTATTTCTGCAAACGGAGAACGCTCAAAGAGATATCTGAAACAGGTAAGACAGTAACAGTTCATATCCTCACTACAGAACCCTACTTTCAAAGACTCAAATTGTTTCTTTTGGCCATACCCTAAATGAAGTTTGTGGCAGTTTGCCTTTTCTGATATATCTAGCACTCAGTCTCACGTTCAGAACATTATCTTATGGAACTGGTTAAACAGTGACACCTTATATGTCTGCACTAATCACAGATATTTATTTATTCCACGTAAACAACTCCTTCCACGTTCCTCAAGAAGTTATAATTGACTCAGTTGCTCCAACTTTCTCACGCTCATGTTTTATGCATCAGAGCTTGCTGCCTGTCTGCTTTTGTCATTGATACCGAGCGTGGCCGGCTGTGCTCTGCCTGGAATGGCAAGAGGGCTTGAGTTTTCTTCCAGCACATCCTCAGCCCATTACCCAGAGGACTATGCAGCTCACTCCATGGCCTTAACAAGACCTTGGAGGGCCAGCATTGGCTGGTGTATGCTTGTGAACTGAGGATTCTGAGTAACTCCAAGTGACACAACTATGCTAAAACAACCGTTTGACACAATGATTAATATCTGATCTGCAGATAGCAATGGCACTAATGTCAAATTTTATATTTTGTCCCAATCATATTGTTTTTTTTTTCTTGTTTACTTTTGTGTTTTAATTTGTCTGCTGTGTACAGCATTTTGAATCTGAATGACTGTTTTAATTGCTTTGCAAATAAAACTGGATTGTATTACTGTAGTTTACGTGAGCTTAAATCAATGAAAGTATCAGCAGTACAAAAGTGTAAATCAATGGTCCCCAAAGTTTTTTTTGCACCATGGACCGGTTTAAAATGAATGAAGGTCCTACCTCAGAGAATTTTTGGATAAAGTAGATGCCATTTCCTGCATTCTGGTGTGTTTTACAAAGGCAAAATATTTAAACTCGTTATGGAAATGACTGCAAAGCATTCGTAATGAAACACTTCAGGACAAACTGAGGTCGCTGATTTGTCACTTGCTTAATTGTCATTTATAAACATCTACATTACAAAGTAAAAGAAACAAATATTTGAAATATATCTGTCTATGTGTAATGAATGAACAAGTTTCACTTTTTGAATGGAATTACTGAAATAAATCTAAATTTTCACAATATTCTAATTTTATGACCAGCACCTGTATTTCAAATTTAATTTTAATCACTTTATGTGTGATTTATAAATGTATTAAGTGCAGGGTCATTTCTCATTTAATTAGCATATCCAGTCAGCTGTGCCTCGTCATCCACCTCCCTGCTCCGCAGTGATTCACACATCAGTACACAAAAGTGCAAGAACTTATGCATAGTGCAAAACTTCAATTATATTTGGGTTTTTAATAAAATTGCCCATGACTTTGAACTTTTTTATTTTTACATTTTAAAGAGCAGAAGCAGAAATTTGAAAGAACAGCTCTGATGTGAATTCAAAAAAGTTCAAGACAAAACCAGCTCCTGTGAGATATTAGGAAGCTTTGTTTGAAATTTGTTTTGTTTAGTTAATAGTGTTACAGTCACTCTTTGTCAAGCAGGTTGAAAAATATGCAAAGTAATCCTTCAAATGCGCCGACACGGCCGCACGCCTCCTCCTGTCTGCTCCAGAACACGCAGCTAAATGACTCCACCCGAACGAGCAATGTAGAACCAATCTGTGCATGCGTCTAACATAAACTGAAACTTAGCTTGTGTATGTTGACCTGTGTCGAGTGAGTCATTAACAGACGTGGTGGAAAGAATCTGGTGATTTTTCAAAATAAGAGTTTTTATTTATTATTATTATTATTATTATTATTATTATTATTATTATTATTATTATTATTATTATTATTATTATTATTATTATTTTCTGTGGGTCCAGTATAAATTGGCCCACGGCCCGGTACCGGTCCGCGGCCTGGTGGTTGGGGACCACTGGTGTAAATAGAGCTCAATTATAAGTTCCTGTGGATCATTTCATGCAACTTTGATGACAACTTTTATAGTTTGTATTCCAGTTTGTATGAATGAATAATTAAGAGGTAAACAGTATTTTAAGAATCTTGTTGATGCATTGAATTTTGTTTTAAGGACACCTTTTGCACATACAATGTGTAAAATACAGTAGCCTATACATTATATATATTATTACCAGCCATGGTAAAATGAGGTCATCAAATTGAGCGCTGACAGAAAAGCTGAGAGCAGGGCTGCGCTGTAGGAATCTTAAACATGACACAGCCTATATGTCATGATGTGCAGCTGCTGCTGTCAGCCATTGGAGACGGTCAGTAACGGAAAAGGAAGATGTTTAAATCAGGTCCAGCTTTTTGCCAAACTCAGACCAGAAACTTGGGGGAAGAATGATGGAAAAATCAGACGTCTGTGATGAAGTCTGTTGGACTCTGTAGGTGTTTTCTCAGGAGATTTTGTCATCTGTGTCACCAAACATGGAATAATTAAATCAAAAATGCTTCGTAAAGTGACAAATTAGTTATTGTCACTTGGATTATTTGATAGTTGCTCAGGCTTAACAGCTAAAATAAGATCAATTTAAATACTACCCAAAACATTTGGAAAAGGATTCATTGCAGAATCCAACAGCCAAATTATGTTTATTCTTAGATTTATTTTAAAATTAAACAATGTTTTTACACAACATGCAGAATAATCTCAGTTTCAAAGTTCTGCATGTCTTTCTTATTGGCTAAAGACATTTTCATAATCTGAACGATTTAATGTGAAAAATGTCAATAGTTTCATGTCAAAAATCTGAACCAGGCACGCTGAACATTTTTTTTTTTTAGATAAAAAATGTCTGTAAAAGTTATGTCACTGTAATCCCTGAGTACATGCATTCATCCAAAGGAAACTAAACAGAACATTTTCCCACATTGACCGATTTGTTTTTAAGTTTAGTGCCGACAGCATCAGGAAGATTCCTCTGATTATATCGTTATCAGGGTCTGCATACCTTTATAAAACAAAACAACAATGGCCGCTGCATGCCAGATGTGTCAAAACACGTTTAAGGTTGAAGGAGTTTCAGTTGTTACATTGCAACACCTCTGGAAAGAACACTTGATGGCAGTTTACGATAATATCAGGATTTTTATCGGGATTTTATGGGTTCAGCTGCACGGATAGATCTGAAAAGCTTTTTTCAATCAAACGTAATCGGCACCAGAATTAGTAATTAAAAAGAAAAAGTACAAGTTAATATTATGCTTGTATTTAAAGCATAGCTCCAATTAACTCCCACGTAAACTATCAAAATACTGGTAAATGTTCAGATTAAAAAAGGAAAAAAAAAAAAATCTAACACAAGCTGTCAAACAAAGTTAATCATTTAAATATATTTTTATTTTTAATCACCACTTTTTTTGCTTTTTTTAAAATAGCGAGCAATAATGTTTTTGCCCTGTGTTTGGTAAGAATACCTCCTGAACTACTGGACAGTTTTAGATGAAATATACAGAAAATATACCAGTACTGAATGTATGTCATTAACTGGGCAAATTTGAATGTGACACTTTGCAAAATTGCATTAAGTTTTGCACAACTTTACATGATTTGAACATAACAGCTACAAATCTGTCATTTCTCAACATAAGATGATCTTAGCCTGATGCTTGGTGGGCAGTATGCATTCTGTCAAGAAATGCAAGGCCTTTCATTTAAAGTACAGTACTTGTATTAATCATAAACATTTCCAATACATAAAAAACATCAATCCATTATCTTTACCTGCTTCTTCCTTTTCGGGTCTTAGGGGTCACATGGTGCCCATGTCCAGTGATCACTGTGCGAGAGGCGGGGGATAACCTGGACAGGTCTCCAGGTTGGTTGTTTAGTTTGTCTCTGTTTGTCCCTGTGATGGACTTGGAGACCTGTCCAGGGTGTCTCTAGCCTCACTCACAATGATAACTGGACATGGACACCAGTGACCCTGCAACCCAAAAAGGAAGAAGTGGTTAAAGATAATGGATTGATGAAGCAAATGTTTGCATACATACTTCACAATAAAAGCAAAAGTTTTTTTAAAACATTTATTTTATATTATTTTTTAACACTTTTTTTTATTTTTTTATTTAGGGAAATGCTTTGGTGGCTGGCTTTAAAACGTCCATAGACTTAGACATTGTTCTCAAACACAGCATCAGCTTTATAATACACATTAGGTGCTGTATGGCCCATAGCAGTAATAATAAAGCATTCCTATTTTCAAGCCGTCACACTATTTTTGGATTCATAGTGTAAAATGGTCCACATTTAACACAAATATGCCAAAAGAGCTTTTAACATGATATTTCTTGTACAAGCTAAATGCTTTTTTGCACAAATCATGCTTTTTTTTAATATATTTTATTTCAATAATATATTCAGTGTTTGCTCACACAGACTGCTTGAAATTTGTGTCCAAATTAGTAGCAACAGTATTAACAACTTTATCATTTTTTTTGTTTGATCTAAAGTGCCTTAGGGGCTCTTCATCCCATCCTTGACCTAAAGACACCCTCAGGCATCCTGCAAAATGAAACTGTCAACTGATTTTTTTCCTCATTTTAACCACATTGGTCATCATTGGTGTGCGGTACTGCTGTGGAATCAAGACTGACATTCTTCTTTTTTTTTTATCCATGTGTTTTAACTTTGAAGCTCTAGTCTTATCATTGGTGCTCTCAAGTTCTGTGGAATGTGTCTGGAGGAGGAAGATAAAAGGAATCAGCTGCAGGAGAGAAAGGTCTTCAAGTTGACATAATTCAATATGAGCAGGAGACTTTCTGATAGTTCAGTGTTGACTGATAAAAGGACTTGATTTATCTTCATTCAGGACGGGCAGAATGCAGCAGTCTGGACAGAGGAGGCCAAAATAAGGAGCAGATTGTTCGGCTGCTGCAGATGGAATCAGAAGTCTGCTGTGTACTGGATGGACAAGTGTGTGTTCTCTGTGTGTTAGCACTGTCTATATGCCAGACTGCCAGACTCCATATATGAAGACTGCTAAGATGCAGGAAATGACCATGATTATGGTAAATGTCTTTTCTTTCAGCGTCCCATGTGGTGATGGATATGGTATTTAATAGATAAGGGAAAGATGACCTTTCAGTTAAAAGTCTAGTTTTCCTGTTCTGTCAGTCTCTAAAGTAAAAAAGAAAACATATCTGCAATTATTTGCTATCTGTTTTAAAATCTCTAACCAACCCTACAGATGAGACAACTTGTTACCACTGAAGAGTTCTAGTTTTATTCGGATGGTGAGTGTTTAGCAAGCATCCAAAGGTCATAAAAAGATGTTTTGAGCAAGCCGCCGCACATCCACCGTCACATTTCTACCAGATCAGATGACGGCCACAGGGTAAAGGTGTGAGGTAACAGAAAATGGCAGCGCACAAGGTCATAAACCTTTGGCCACAATGTCAGGACACACCTGGCCTTTAATGCAGAGAGCCAGGGAGGAAACGTAGGTGCACACCTGAGCTGGAAATGTGAGACAAACATCAGTGCATTGAGCGGCATGTTTAAATGCTTAATGTAAAATATGTTTATATGACCTGTGGCTCATGATTTACATCATAATTACAATTTAAAAATGTTATCGTCCACACTGATGTTACAGTTTTTCAACTTTACATTGATCTCTTGTACCTTTCAAGAACAAAGTTTCACTGGATGATATTACATTAATACATACATTACAAGCAAAACCTTTTGCACCAAACCTGATAAGGGTCTTATGACAAACCAGTGTTGAATATGAAGTCAAGTTGTTTTCAAATATAAGTAAAGTATAGGCAGTTTGGCAATTTCCAGTTTGTATTGTTGTAGTTTTGCAATTTCAAATACATGTATTTTGGTGGGTCTTGTAATCTGTTTATTAAGAGTTGCTGTGAAGAGCAGGGACTCGTCCTCTGATTGTACGTCTCTCCACGCTACCATGTTAGGAATCATCCCGAGAGCTGAGTAATGAATCCATTGACTGGTTTACGTTCATCAGTTTCTCCTGTGATGGAAGTCAAACACCACATCAAACCCCACAGTCATGGAGTGAGAGCTTTCCCCCCTCCTGGGAGTAAATAGAAGTCATGAAGGAATAAAAAGGAAGAGTTTGCTTTTAATTTTCTCTGTGCATGAACTCTTTTTGCAGTCTGTGCAGACTTACACACCAGCTTTTATTGTCCCCTTTGGACTTTGTTTATCCCCTTTTATTTCCGAGCACCACGAGAGCACGGGGCTGCACATTCACACAGAGTCATAAAGTGTGTCAGTGGAGATGTAACCTCTATCTGAACTGAGAGCAGGAAAAACGCTGATGGATTACCTGAGTCTGACCTGGGGTGTTAGTTGTGATGAATCTGTCCAAAGACATCTGGGGCCCCACTGGAGTTATTGCCTAGCTGTTATCGGCGGTAAGCCGACACTGACGAGGTATGTTGTGACAAAAACATCAGTGAAGACGTGTTTCTTGTTTAACATTTGCACATCAGGATTCACGCTCAGAAGGGGGGGGGGGAAAGCTGGATAACAAATGAGCGAGGCCTCGGTGTAGAAAAAAATAGTCATGATAATCTGCTGCTAAAGAATCCACTTGGCTGAGACATTTTTGATTGCACAACACACGTACTGAAATTGTCTTCATGAAGTGGTTTTAATGAGGAACTTTGGAAATCCCGGGCGATGACGCACACGCGAGTGGACAGTTAGCTTTAAGATTAAACCATCTGTTTGCCAAGGATATTACAGTTCAAGGATTTTATGTCCTCTTAAAAAAAAAAAAAAAAAAAAAAAAAAAACACCAATCCCGCTCCAAAAACCTTGAAACGGTTTTGTTACAACACTAACTTAATATTGTAAAAATAACACTTGAGACCAAATATTGAAATATTTTTAACAAACTTTAAAGTCAGAAATATCATTTATGAATTGTCAACACTTGTAGAGTTATCTAAAATGTGACATAGAATAAGATACAAGCTTTCTTATTGTCTACATTATGTGATTTCTTTAAATTTAAGTAGTTTTCATTTTTGCATTTTATCCCTGCAGCTTCTTTACAATTAAATTGGAAGGACAGTGCTACAACTTTATTACTGTTCTAGATACGTAGAACAGTACCGTACACATTTATATACAGTATTAGAAATAAATCTCTGTTTAAGAGACTTTGTCATCAAATGTAAACAGGATGAGTAATAAAAGCATATCTTTAAATATTTAAAAATACTTCTTTTTTTTTTCTGAAACTAAAAATGTAGCATCTGCTGTTCCTCAAAGTATGGCCTGGTCACATCTCTGTTATCTGTGCCTGCAGTCAAGAGTTGAACTTTCTCTGATGCTATGTGAGACATATGTTTTATATTTGGCCACCAAACAGCAGGTCCTTTTTTATCAGCACAGCAGAACCAGCAGGAAGTTTGCTCCTGCACAACTTCATCAGAAATATGACAAGGACTTACTGAAAGGTGGGGTTTCATCCGACTATTAACATTTACATCCTTTCTGTAGTTCTTAAGCTAATAATGTGTTTGGAAACTATGAAAATCACCAAGAAACCCATTTTAACAAACAACATATTTGATCTTTTTCCCAAGTTTTTACTGAAAGTATGAATCTTAGTCCTTTGTGTTCCTCTGTATCCCACCACTAGATTTTGAATCTTAATTTGAGGTCACAAGGGGTGGATAAATTATGCACTCCAAAATGGGACACCCATTTAAAACAGCGGCTTCGGATGTTGTCAGTCAATTAAATGGGCGTTATTAGTTGTGATCATCCCCATTTGTATCGGTCAAACTGTCCCTCCTCTACCTCCTAACAGGTGCATGGTTACGTTATTATCGTGATTTTCGGTGTTAACAGGCAGAGTGTGACATGTGCAAACCAGGAAGTGTTTTTTTTTTCATGTTACGTAACCCGTTTCCTGAATGTTACCTTACACCTGATCGAGACGCCAAAGCCTAAACTTAACCACCTTGCCCTTGTGCCTAAACCTAACCTTATACCTGTCCCAGAGGACCAAACCTAAACTTAACCCCCTTACCGTTGTGCCTGAACCTAACCAAGACCCGAAACGTAACAGGAGACCGTTTACTCTAAACCTAACCAAGCAAAGCTATGTAGCACTAAGCTAACAACGTAAGTTTGAACGTACTAGGAGTAGAGGAGGGATTAGAGGATTTTAGACATGGACATTAGTTTTGGATGTTTTTCTGTGAAAGGGAAGCTCCTGTGCATGTGTCAAAACACAGCTCTAGTGTTCTGGAGACAACGTGAAGATACCCCAAGCACAGTTCAGGTACAGCAGCCTCAAAACGGGGTGGACAACTCTGTTTATTTCCAGTGAAACGTCGCACAAATGTTTTGAACATGTTCAAAACGAGCATCAGGACTGCTTGTTTCTGAAACGCATGAGAAAATTGTAGAACTGAAAAGAAAGTTGCTGGACGTTCTGGAGACATTTGAGACTCCCTCATGAATTCCATTCACCAAAAAGTTGCAGCTCAGAGAAGGAACTAGTGCTTTAAAAGTGCGACACTGCAGTGTTCAAACTAAATAACTAAAGTTATTATGAAGAGTTTATCTCACATGAACTATAATCCCCTGTGACCGTTAGAGACGTCCAACACGCCACCAATATTTCACAAACTTTTTGTTACCAAGCGATGAGAATGTGTTAGATTCATTTAACAAAAAAGTCCCTGTAAGATGCAAAAAAGAGAAAGAAAAATGACCGATGTACACTTTAAAAAATGATTGAGTTCAAACCGCATTTGATTTATTTCCTTTGTTTCACAAGGAAAAACTCATTGAGATTAAAAATGTCATTTACAAGAGTGTCCTGACCAAAACTGGCAACAAAACACACAGTTACACAAAACAAACTTTAACATAAATAAAAGAATTTCAATAAAATAGACCATAAAGTAGGGCGCTGAAAAAAATAAATTACATAAAACACATTATTTCTCTAACTCCTTTAAAATGCATCACTAAATCATGAATTTATTACATTAGAAGTTATGATTTCAGAGAGATATTTGCTGTTTTATCCAACCGATCCGAGCTGTGTGAGGTTAGCTTCTTCCTTCAGAACAACAGTTGTTTGGTCCAGACTCAGTTGTTTGAGAACATCACAGTAATCTTTCATGAAGACTTTCTTCTGATAGTCGTCCAGTGCCAGCTGGATTGTGGTGAGCTCATTTCCTCCATGTGCTGCGTGGGAGGAGGAAGAGCAGAAAGGAAGAGGGGGTTGAGGGATCGTAGAGGGGGCAGCAGTCTTGCAGGAGTTAAGTATGACATGCAATTAATCAGCCTGAGCAGTGGACTAGTATCAGTTCACTCCAGAAGCGGGAATAGAGGCCCGTCTGTGCTGAACAGCTGCAGTAGGAAAACCGGTCCTTTGCCTTTCTTAGACATGTGGACCGAGGGAGGAGTGAGACCGAATTAAGCAACGAGAGTGAAAGAAGGAGGGAGAAAGTGTGTGAGGCTATGGGTTGGAGGAGGGGAGGAGAGAGGAAGAGGGGGAAAAAATGAAGGTTTTAACAGCCTGCCCACATCTGTTTATTTAGAAAAGAAACCATTGTGTCATGCAGTTATTCTAACAACCTACGCCTGGGCCAATGTTAGTCCCACAATGACGGCTTTTTAAATACACAGTTTACACTCCTATGAAGTGGCCTCATAACTACATCGGAGCCTCAGGAACATGCCAAATGGGGAACTTGCTACGGTTTCAAATTCCCTCCCTCACTGCTTGATGTCTCTATAGCAGACTGAAGCTAGAGGCTGGGCTGGGAAAGATCTGGTGAAGACCATTGTGTGTGTGTGTGTGTTTTTTTTTTTTTTTTTTTGGCAGAGTCGAATTTCTTCAATTGGTCCCCAAGTTTTGAAAGCTGCCAAAACAAACTGTGGTTCAAGAGTCTTGTAGCTCAACAAAGAGGGTGAGACGGTCCTTGGTTGCATGTTCTGCTGTTTAATTGTCCTCTGCCAGCTGTTTACACAAAGTCTGCGTGACTTAATATTACTGACACTTGATGAAGGTGTTCACCGACATTTACTTCAGACAAGTCCAGTGTCAAATCCTGCACATTTTCTTGCACAAAATGGTTAGAGGAAAGAGATAAAAGTATCTGGAGTACATGCCGGGAACGACTGCTACAACCACAATAAGACACAACACATCCATCCATCCATCATCCATCCATCCATCCATCCATCCATCCATCCATCCATCCATCCATCCATCAGCTTTACCTGTTTCTTACATTTTGGGTCACAGGGAGCACTGGTGCCCACTGCCCATGTCCAGCAGTCACTGCGTGAGAAGCAGGGGACACCCCGGACAGGTCAAAGTCCATCACAGAGACATACGAGACAAGCAACCGTTCACACTTTCACTCACACCTAGGGACAATTTAGAGTTACTATTCAGCTGAACATGCATGTTTTTGGTCTGTGGGAGGAAACCGGAGTACCCGGAGAAAGCCCACACATGCACAGAGAGAACATGCAAACTCCACCCAGAATAGTCTCCATCCAGGATTCGATTCGGCGGCCTTCACGCCAAGAGACGGCAGCTCTACCAACTGCACCACCGTGCCAGATCTAACAAAATACCTGTAAAATTGATCGATATTTTTCCAGCTTTTGTGCTTTTTATGGTCGACAGGCTCAAGCAGCCAGCTTGGATTTGTTTAACTACAAAAAATAATTAGCTATATAAATATAGAAGGTGATTATTTCCTGAAAGATGCATTAAAAATCATTGCGACACATTTATCTTACAGCTTTGATTCCCAATTAATTAATAGTCACATTTTAAAATCTGTACAATCTTTTGTTGCTGTAATGTGTATTATTTGCACTCATGGTGCTCGACAACGCTCCTGCTGGAACGTTCTGCAACGTTCGTTCTCCTGCTGATGTATTTGGATGTGTGGTATTAACTGTCCAATGTAGTCACTCTTACTGTGACCAGTCAGTGAGGAACAGACAGAACTAGTTGTTTCTGATATCCTCAAGGTTTACTGGTATGATAGAGTTGATGTGAGATGGTGACGTGTCTTCAAGCAGAGTCCCTGACTCAGATCCACTCCTTCCTGTCTGCAGCGGACCATTCGATGACGGCTCAGACATGGAGGGAGGGGCTGAAGGCTGTGCTGGAGGTTATTCTATAAAACTAACTTGAGCAGGTCAGCATTTCAGAAGTATGAGAGCATTGGTAAGAGTGTAATCTTGTAATTGCATTTAATGTTCCGCGAATGTTGGACTGCTCTCCAAAGCTTTGTGAATAAATCTAATGAACTACACTTGATCTGTTTGGGAATCTCATTTTTTCCACGACACTTTTAGTGCTCAGAATATGTTTTGCAGATACGTTTTAGCTACTAACATACATTTTAAACCAATGCATGTAAAATCAACTGAACTGTAAGTTTGTGTTTTTAAAGTTCAATCAGTTGTGGTAGCCATCTTGAATTGAGCTGACTCCAAAAGTTAATCACTTGTAGATACATAAAAAAAAACATTTTCAACAATTTGAAGTCTTTTGAATGAAAGAAGAAACGTTTCAACAAAAATAAATCGTCCACAGGAAATGACTTAACTTTGTTGGATTTTTTTTAACCTGGATTATTGAGCATGAACTTTGATATAACCAATAATTATTTTCTTTAAGTTTCATCGACATTTTACTACGGTAATGGTTCTTGAGAAATTTGGTAACAGACACACAAACAAAGACATTGTTGTCTGTTTTCAAAATTCAGCAGTGAATGACAGATACCTGCAGGCCTCCTGACACAGGTGTGCAGTGGAGAGCATCCCGTGCTCCAGCATCAATGTGTGGCATGGAGGCTGCACAGCTGCAGAAATAAAAGCTTTGCAGGGAGTGGTGAAGGCTGCACAGAAGATGTTGGAGTCAGCCTCACCACCACAACAGACATCTACGGTACACCTCCAGATGAGAAGCATTAAAGGTAGAACCACTAGACTGAGGAACAGGTTCTACCCTGAAGCTGTTAGACTCATGCATATCTAACCAGGATAATCACTGTGAAAAAAAAAATCACATCAGGCTGCTGATTTATTTCATGTTGTCGTGTTCATTTGTGCTCATCTGCTCACACAGACTCATGTTCGTGCTGCTGTTCAGCAGATTGTTTTTATGCTATTGGTGCTTAGAGTATTTTAGTTACCATTTTTCATATCTTAGATCTTATTACTTATTGCAGTTTTTCTTTTATATTTTATTGTTGGAACTGGGACCCGGTGTACAATTTTGTTCCACCACATGTACCACAACTCTGACAGATAAATCAAAGGCCAGTATACGTTTGTTTATAACAAGCTCAAGATGTTCTAAACATAAGATAATGACACCAAAACACTGTTAAAAGAAACAGAGCTTATACTTCTGTTAAACAAAAGATAACTTAAAACTTTTAACATCATGTCTAGTCAAAGGGACAGAGACTTTAGATAATTTTTTAATCTCTTAAAATTCTTAAGCGGACATTAAAATAAACATTATGTGACATATTTCCAACAGCTTTTGACTGCAGCTCACTGAGGTTTCATGCTTCTTTGTGTGCTCTGCAGCTCAGGTCTGCACAAAACAACAGGAGACACTGATTTTTTTTAATGTTGTAGCAGAGAAAATTTCCTGAACATGACTTCAATGAAAAGTCCCTTCAAACTAAAACGTTCATGTAATTTTATCAAATGTCACAAATAGCAGTTTGAATATTTCACCAAAGCTCCCAGATGGGAATAAAACTTTTCTAACATTTTGGGAGTTTTTTTTTTTTTTTTTTTTTTTTTTGGTCTTCAATGTCCCCAAAATTTGATTTTGCAGTGTAGCTGATGAGTCACAGACATCAGAGTCTGTTTTCCATCTTGACTTTGAATAATAAATTGTGTCGTTGTGCAGGTTTTGTGCAACACATGTCCATCACGTTGTACTTTTTGTGGTTAAAATGATTGTCTACTTTTGTCTTGTTGTGTTTTGATATTCCTTCATTCTTTCTCGCCTCACTTTATGTTTGCACGATTAAGGTCATGTTTCTGTGTCGAAGGTTGGGGGCTTTACTGGTAGGTCCATATGTGCTGGTGTTTGTCTGCAGAAATATGAAAGGCCTTTGGGCCTGGATAAACAGCCACTTATACAGCCCCATGGCTGAGCAGCATATGTTGCAACAGCTGCTTACAGTATGTGATATGCTGTGTGTGGAGGCTGTACGGTCGTTTGCACAGGCCTTTTCAGGGTAGACAAGTTATCAAGCACATACAAAACATTTGAAAATAGGGATGCACAATATTATTGGCATAGTATAGGTGTTGGCCGTTATAAATGTTAAAGTTAAATATCGGACATTGGCCATTCCATCAAATAATTCACCAATATAATAGATGCTGTTTTTGTATAACAGTCCTGCAGCGCCAGTACAACGTGATGACGTTATGCACGCCTACCTGATCTGATCACGGCAGAGACGAAGAAGTCAAAATGTCGGCGGAATGGAAGGTTTTTTTTTCATTGAGGATATTTGGTTCCGAACATTTTTGGACTACAGTGAGTATATCGTCTCCAGTTAGAGATATTTTTCCAACATATCCTTACCCAAGTTATAAGCTGTCATGTCCGACGTCATTGAGAAGCTAATAGCCGATAGCACTTGGGTGAGTTTTACCACAGACATTTGGACATCAAGTGTTAGCCCTGTTAGCATGATTAGTCATACGGCACAATGGATAGACAAAAACTTTGAACTTAAAAAGGCTGTCCTTCATGCACAAGAGTGCAGAGGATCTCAGACTGCAGCAACCCGGAACAAGCCTCCACAAGTGAGACAGCATCGCAGGTGACTAATGCTATTAAATAACATTTAACACTTTTCTTTTAATACAAGTTAAAGTGCTATGCATATGGCTATTACTGAATACTGTATATGTCACCAGCTCTTACAGTGGTTACACAACTTTTGTAGCAAATAATTCTAAATAAGAGAGAGGGCTATGTTCTGACAAAGGAACATTTATAAAATATCATTGTCGGATATCGGCCAAATAAGTTTTAACATATTGGCATATCGGATATCGGCCAAAAATCCAATATCATGCATCCCTATTTGAAAGATATTTTGAATCTATAGTTGAATCCTTCACCTTCTTCACTCATATAGTTTGTTTCATGTCAGCCAAAAAAAGAACTAGCAAAGATCAGCTTTTTGTAAGAGTTCACTCCTCCTGTCCTTGACTGGGACCAATTTGACGCAAAGCTTGGTTTTAGCTCAGTCCTGAGACAAGTTTCTGAGGATGTTGATATTAAGTTGTGGTTCTGTAAAAAATAAAAAATAAAAACAAAAACTACAAATAAACCCAGAATGTGTAATTATTTCATGCAGACAGCATGGGTCCACAAATCAGGCAACACATTTGCCACTCAGACTAAAAATGTACTGTATGAGAGCAGTCAGTTTCTCATTCAGTTAAGTCTGATAAACTTGTGTTTGATCAGTCAATGGGCAGCCACTACAAACAACTGGTCTAAAATGTTTTTTTAGAACTTGGTAAATAGTGTGAAATTAAGGAGCCTGGATTACAAATTCTCTTTTATTTAAATTCTTGAAAATGATCTGTCCCTTGATCATCTCCAGATGGTTCAACAGGCTGAAGCAAGATTCCTGACTGGCAACTAATCAAATAAAGACTCATAACTCCTGCTTTATCATTACTTAGTTGGTTACCTGGTACTTATAGAATTAAATGCACAATCTTGGCAACTTTTAGGACTTTGCACAATCAAGCTCCATTGTATAATTTTTAATCTTATAGATTGTTAGTGTTTCCTCAGGATGATGAAAGTGAGCTCAATCCTGTTGATGACAGAATCAGTATCATTCTCTTACGTTACATTACAGTTGTATTGACAGTGTTGAGTCATTCAAAAAGTGCTATGATTTTACTACTAAGGCTTCCACTCACGTCCTCACTCAATCCCTTACTTTTCTACAGAGGAAGGTTAAACTTTGTCAAGCGTTTGATCGTTTCACTCATAATGTTCCAGTGAAAACACGACAACGTGAGGAGGAGAAGAATCGGTTTCCTGCATGAGAACTACTCGTTTCTTCAAATGCTGTTTCTGAAAAAGAGTGCAGTGGACTGTGACAAAAAGGGTCAGGTGGATTCCTGCCTATTTGACATGATGGATGACTTTAATCTCACTGATTAAAGGATTCCCCACCCCCACCACCGGCCCCCCCCCCCCCCCCCCGGTCCATAACACTTCATTTCACATTTGGCTCGTTTAGCAGTTTTGAAGGCAGGACCTGCCTACATCATATAAAGAATAACAAGCACACAATATTTAGTTGGAATCCACCTTCTACTCATTCTCGCATTAGAAGGATGACCTTCTTGTTTTATATTAGTTTTCATTCATTCATTCAACCTTTATTTAGACAGATAAGTCACACTGAGCCTAGAAGGCTCATTTGTTTACAAGTGAGATCTGCTTAGACAGAATAAAAGTAATGAAACTGGGCAAATTAGGAATCGGAGGCGAAAAAATTCCTATTAAAATCTTTCTTCTTGCATGAGGAAAAAAAAATCTAATACTGTATTGAAGAACACCTTGCACAAATAGTGTCTTTTTGTTGTGTGCTGAGGCCATTTGTTGTTACTGTTCAGTTTAGAGGCAACTCAAACCACGTTCGTTAGAAATTTCAAATGTTTCCTGGCTTTTACACCTTTCTAGAAATGGCCAAAAACAGGAAACGAGCTGCGTGTTTACAGCTAGCTACCATTTGCTGCCAAGTATTAGCATTTTAATCACTCGTGCGTCACTCTGCACTTCCAAACCGAACAAATCAACACAAATTCCCGGAAGAGGATGGATAAAATAGGGGCAAATTAATAAGCAGACATGAGGAAGGAAATGAATTCTTAATCTTGTTTGGTTGTGTCCCAAATAACTTATCACTGGCCATTATCGTGTCTCTGAAATCCCAAAGAGGAAGCAATTTGAATGGATAATTCCTGCCAAATCATTTCCTGTGTTCGGATATTTCCTTTTCCTGACAGAACAGACAGAGGAGGCCCATTGGCGCTGACCTGCTCTGCTCTGCAGGGAATCAGTTCATTCAGTGAGTACATTAAAAAAAATCTTCACAACACAACCTTATGTGCATTTCATTAAGAAGAGCAAAGAGCTCACATCTGGAAGATGAGAATGCTTGGAAAATACAGCATCACAAATATCCTGTCGTTCCCTGGATGGATTCATTGTTTGAGCTTGCAGCTAAATTACAAACTAAATTCTCAACTTTTTGTCTTTGTGACAAGTCATACTAGAAAAAGGCTGATGAACTAACATGTTGCATGAATAACTTGGTGAACCAACATGGTGAACTGTGTTGTCATGCACAATTACAAACCACGTCCAGAAAAAGTTAGAAAACAAAAATGTGTTACTGAATAACGCGTCTAAACTTCCCATTTAGCAGGAAAGTGCAAAGAAAATAATTTGCAATGCCTTTCTTCCAGTTGGAAATTATTTAGACATCTGGAACAATCAAAAGGAAAATCCAAACACAAGACTTGGACTCTGAAGACACAAAGTTGTGCTGAATAATAAGAGGAGGTTTCAACAGAAAAACTAATACTAAACTGACTAAAACAAAGGAACTGCAGAAACCAACAGAGGAAGTTGAAGTGAACAAAATAATCTCAGATGAATTTGAGACAAACTACAGACTAAACTAAATCCAAGGCAGGTGTGCAGGGAAGCAGAACGTAAGAGCAGCAGAAAGAGCGACAACACACTGAACACATTTCTTTTGCTTTTCTGCAACAGCCAACAACAACTTACTCAACAAAACAGACACCTTCTGCCAAGACTGTGACAAGGATTTGACTCCAGCAAACTTTTGAAGAGCTCATTGTGATCATCACTACTTTAAAAACTATTTATTTTCATATTATTTGTAATTCTTCTTGGCTAACTGTGCTGAATTTTTAGCATATATTGTCCAGGAGGCAGATTTAAGGTCTGTCATGTCAGTTTTTCTTGTTGCTCCCAACATGTACCGTATTTTTCAGACAATAAGGCGCAGCAGATTATAAGGCGCAATATCAATAAACGGGTGTGTTTTCATACATAAGACGCATTAAGCGAAACAAACAAGTCAGATAAGTCAAACTTTATTCAACTCATTCACAAGAACCACATAAAATTGGTTTGAGGTCAGTATAGGCACAACCAGCATAAGGAGCACCTGATTATAAGGCTCGCTGTTGATTTGTGAGAGAATTAAAGGATTTTAAGTGTGCCTTTTAGTCTGTAAAATACAGTAATGTT